>AWWV01005402.1:0-15164 GCA_001974805.1 Corchorus capsularis | reverse complement strand
TATATATAATATAACATTAAAATCTAAAAACTCGGATTCTCAAAAAAATCTAAAAACATCAAAGTGGAATATGTGGCTTTTTTTGGTACTAATTCGAGGTGGAATATGTGGCATTGTATGATCTTGAGTAATTGCCACTATTTTGCTGATCTGAAACATACATAGCCTCAATTCTGTGTTTTGCTTAAGATGGAATGTAGTTAGGATTTGAGGCTATCCATGATAGTTAGGATCATAAAATCTCAAAAACTATATGAAGCCTAATATTGTTGTCGTTTTTGTTTGATCCTCTCTGGCATTTGGCAAAGTAAATTGAATGAAATATGAGCTGTTGCTTTACACAGAAGAATAAATGCTTGTTTCCTAAATACCTGCCTAAATTAGAAATGGGTAAGAAATGAATATGCATCTGCACCTAAATCATATTCAGCTATGGCGCAGCGAACATGTTTTTATGAAATGCCACCATTATTGAGTGCAGTAAATACAGATTTCTGAGGCACATATGGCTTTTTTTAAATGCCACTGCCATCATATTTGTTCTTTATGTTGTTGCAATTTTAACTTAAGCTTGTCACCAATAATTGGTTGATCCGAGTGGTACAATATTTGTTCCATTTAAGTAAGATTTCAAGTTCGAGACTTATGTATGAAAAAAGAAAGAGTAAAAATCCATTGTGGAAAGAGTTTTAGCCGCAAAATAAACCGACCCGATTCGAACAAAATTAACTTATAAATATAAAGATAGAGCAAAAGCCAAATGTAATTTAACAAACTTATTTATATTCTGGGCCTCCAATAACATTTTCATTCGGAGGACTTGAAATTGGGCCTGGAATATGGAGGAGATTGAAGACCTCAACAACATATATTATATGTAAATGTAAATAAATTGTAGAAAGAAATCACTTGAAAATTAAGATAAAAGGGTCTTGGGATTTTACAGAAGAAATGAGGATTAAACCTCATTTGTCAATTTGGTTGAGTTTGCCAAGGCCATTACAACGAGCACAAACGATTTGAGCCTGGTCCTTCCGTGCAGCATTTGCCCTCAAAGTCGCTCCTGATTTACGAACAAACCCAGCACCGTCGCATTCCGGGCAGCTGATCAGAAAAAAAAAAAACCCAGAAAATCAACAATGGATTCTTCCCATACATAATTAATCAAAAAAAAAGAGAAAAAAAAAGGGGAAATTTACGTGTCCTTGCGGGAGAAAAGTATTGGGAAAGCTGTTCCGACAAGGGCAACGACGGCCGCACCGGCGATCAGATATGTCGTACCATCGGCGGAAACATCCCCGACGGCTGCAACTACTGTCAAAGATCTCTTCTGGTTGGTTCGGATCTTGGTCCTCGACAGAACTGTTGACTTCAACGGTGTTGCTGCCACAGCATTACGCGAAGAGAGACAATGGGTGCCTGAAAGTGGCGACTGTTTCAGACTAAGAGTCTGCAAAGATGCAACGGACGCCATTGTTGAACAGATTTTGAGATTTTAAGACAGAAGTAAGAAGATTTGCAACAGACAGGATTCCTTATATTGGGTTGGCAGAAAATAAGAACCGAGGTTTTTTAGATTGTGGATGTCAGAAGTGACACATAGCAAGTTGTGTGCCAGATTTAGTGGATAAGGCCACGTCAGAAACTCTTAGATTCTTGTGGGTTTACTGGATAGGGAATGGTCCCCACTGAAGATTTATTGTTGGGTGATGTTCATTTTTAAAACCCTTTTTTTCTGCCAGGCAAAGGTATCTCCAGAATCAAAAGCTGTTAGTGCTATTTTGGCAAAAATCTAAACCAGTTGGCGTTTCCTCTGAGCCAATTGATCCAGAAAAAAACTAATTTTTGAAAATGGGTTTAAAATTATCCTTTAAGTACAGCAACAAACAAAACAGAGGAAGAAGGGTAGCAATGATGCAAGGAAGATGCTTTGAATAATCTTCAAATCATATATGCAGTAATAAGATCAACATTGCAATTGTGATGCTATTCCCGACAGAAATCCAAATTTTTCAAAAGCTAAAACTGACTTTCCTCATGCCACATTTCGACAAAGAACATTGGGCAACATTTATCAAGAACAGCAGCATACTACTAGAGAGTCATAGAACACCAACTGTCAGCATGTGATTCTGTAAACCAGTTAAATCAAAGTCGCAAACAAGTTGAAATGAATTAGATTCTGAGTATGGGTTCTGCTGTCAAATATTTCAACCTAACATGAACAGGAGCAAGTAATCGAACATCGTTTAACCAACGCATGATGTTCGAGAAAGTGAAGACGACATTAATGATCAATGACTAGCCAAACCACAAGTTATAGTGAAAAGACTGTTACATAAAAAGGATTCTGTAATCTTTATATGGATGGTTAATACTTCTATCAATCAATTTCTCTAACACTTCGCATCACAATTTTCTAGATGGAAGAAAGAATTCGGCCTATCAGTAATAAAAGAGAGACAGGCATGAGAATACTATGAAAATCCAAGAAAAATCCATCCTCATAAGATGCATAGCAGATTAAAGGAATGAGTCAGTAAAAGATAAATCAACATTGAACCAACAATGACAGAAAACTTCTCAAAACAAGATCTATATACCTGCGTCCTAAATTTTCTAAGATGCAAAAGTTCTTGATTGTCTTTCTCCAAGAAAACTTCTGTCATATAATATGTCATGCATGCTGGTAATAAGTAATAACCATTTCAAACTCTCACAATCACTACAGAAGCAAAAGTGTCTTTAGAGAGGAAAAACAATAACACCATCTTATGTGGGCAGACTCGAGAGTGCATTATACTAAGAGAAGCAGCCCTGTCTATCAGAACCAACTTTAAAACAAACATCTAATGCAGAGTGTTCTTCAAGAAAACAAATTACTACTAGTATAGTACTAATTAAAAGCCGTCAAGTCAAGTAATGGAAATAAAAGAACCTGGACTGTATCAATGTGACAGTTTAACAAGGTAAAGGCATTATTAAAGCTATCCAACCAACAAATCCATTGGACTTGAACATGTGTCTCTATCCAAACATACATTAATGATCATGGCCCCAATTGTTCAATTTCACATTTATGCTCAATAATGGAAAACTGTATGGAAAAGTAAAACTTTTTTGAATCCATCACATGGTTAAGTAATTCAAACGAAAAACCAAAACCAGCAAAGTAGACCTGTTGTTTCAAATAGATTGTTCTAGCCATGTAAACACAAAAGAAACAAAAGGAACAACTCAATAATTTGTATTAAGAATTGCAAATAAACAACAAAATTCCTGATAACAAATTACATGTAAGAAAGAAGCAATAGCATAAATTATCATGACAAAACTTACTAATCAACATTTTTTGGGCCTAACATCATTATACGTGAGGAGGATTGGTACCTCAGAGACCTCTAACGGATCATACTAACCACAAAACTCTCCATCTGATTCTTCTTCTTCAGCCTCATTGATGCACATAACTGACTCCAACCAGTTCAAAACTTCTTTCTCTTTTGACAGAAACTAAACTTGAGTAATTCTTCACTGAAAGTGTTATTATTTACATCAAAGTAATAATACAATCTACAAACATTCCCTTCCTTGGGGAAACTGCAACATTGTTGTATCAGCTTAATAGGGAAAAAAGGTTAACCTAAAAATGAACAAAAAATACATCCAACCATTATTCAATCCTCGAAATCCCACTCACTATCCCTTCTAGACGACCTAGTACCAAACAATGAACTCGATCTACTTCTCCTTGTAAACCCAGAATCTGAACGAGAACGAGAACGAGAACGAGATGAAGAACCCCTAAACCTCCCAAAAAATGAAACAAAACTTCGAAAAACACGGCCCAATCCTCTACTCTCTTGTGACCTTCTCCCACTAGGCGCCCATGAAATCCTTCTAGGAGCACCCGCATTATTAAACCCACCATCCATTTCTGTAAAAACCACCGGAAACTCCCTCTCTGCTGCTCTCCTCCCTCCAGTAAACCTCCCCACAGCAAACCCACCTCCCGGTAACCTCCATATAGTCAATCCCACAGCTTCTTCGTCTCTAACTGCCTCATTATCCCCAATATTATTTCCGTTATTTTCCGTTGGTAATTCATGGCGGCAAACTGGACAAGAGTTTCGAATGGAAAGCCAGGGTAAAATACAATCGGAATGATAGATATGCTTACAAGGCATTTCCCGTGCTTCTGAATCCAGCTCGAATGGCTCTTTACAAACAGCACAATGAGATTCCGTGCTAACGTGGCTTCCAACGATCTTAATCACCGGCATTGACTCAATAGCCGCCTTTGAAGCCGGTGGCTGCTCAAAACGGCCAACTCCGTTTACTTCTAATTGAGATAACTGATCAAGAAGACGATCAAATCCCGAACCCATTAAAAACTCCGACATGCTAGCAGGTAATGGGCGAAGACCCGACCCGGAGCCGTCATCATAGTAAAGCTCGAAATTTCCAGTCCCTCTTTCGGGAACTACACCATCAGTTTCGGAACTCGGCCCACGGAGAACGACGACGGGATTGAAAGGGGACCGATCGCCAGCGTTTCTTCTTGTTCGGCGGAAGCGAGGAGTGGCGGTGGGACTGGGGCTGAGAGCTGGGCTGGGACTGTCGGCGTACATGGCGGCAGCGGGGAAACGGTGGTGGATAGGAGATCGAGAGGGAGTTTCGATTTCTTCAACGAATCCACCACCGCAGTCGGGGCAATGGATCGAATCTTGCGGGGATCGAGCTCGGATCCGGATGAACCGGTTGCATCTGTAACACCAATAGGGTGATCTAATCGACTCCATCGAAAAGAAGCCCTAAAACGAATTTGAGGAAGTTTAAAGCTTGGAAATTTGAGAAATCGAAAAGAACAATTAAACAAAAACCCTAGAATTTCAGAGCGAGAAAGAGAAATGGAGAGAGAGAGGGCTAAAAGGTGAAAAGCGAGGAAGAAGAGTGAGAGAAATGGAGAAAAAGCCAAAAGGGAAAGGAGGCGTGGAAAACTCAACGGTGTAAGCGCGTGATGGTTAATTAAGCGTGGGCTATACGCCTTTAATAGCTTTTAAGTTAGATTAATTAACGGAATTTAGTTGCTTAAGGGATGCCTTAGTTAACGGCGTTAGTGAGAACAAAAGGGAAAGCGGCAGCGGAAGGCGTTGGAATTTGGGTGGCGGGGGCCAGCAGACCGGGTCCACCGGTTCAGGAATTTTCCGCCAAATGATGTGAACCGGACAATGAAACACATTGCGTTGAGCCTAGTAGCCCAACTTGTTACTTATTTATTGACTTGGTACCCATACCCAAACCCATTCAATAAAAAAACAACAAAGTTTGATGGATCTAGAATATAAGGGTTTTTTTAAAAAAAAAATTAAATAAATAAGGGGTTTAATGTCAGTTAAGTAAGGTTTTGGCTTCGATTTTTTTGAATGAAGAAAGTTTACAAGGATAAATATTTACTGGAAGAGCTTTCCTCATCTTGAATTCAATGTGACTTGATTCTAAATTTAACGAGATTTTATATATATGACTATTTATTGCAAGAATTTATACTAAAAAGAAGAAAACTAGATGTCTTATAAAATCTTAAATAATGGGTTTAATGTTAGTCAAGTAAGGTTTTGGGTTTGATTTTTTTGAATGAAGAAAGTTTACAAGGGTAAATATTTATGGGAAGAGCTTTCCTCATCTTGAATTTAACATGACTTGATTCTAAATTCAACGGGATTTTATATATATGACTATTTATTACAAGAATTTATACTAAAAAGAAGAAAACTCGATGTCTTATAAAATCTCATATATAATTATCGAATACAAAGGTTCATATAAGAAAAAGTTTAATATATCTTATAAGATCTCAATTTCAAGTTTCAAATATACAAAATAACACAACTCAATATTGAATTGAATTAGTAAATGTTTAATTTTATTTTTCTTGTTAGGAAAAAAAGGGGAAAAAAGTTATTTCTCATGTGTCTTATCACATTTTCCTCCTCCTATTCTTCGTATTTAATAAAATCAAATATTTTCTTAGACTACAAAAAGCTTAGAAAATAGTAACAAGACAAGATTTATATGGTTTATAGCCTTAACGAGGATCAAGGCATGCCATTGGTTCAAGATCACTAGCAAATCTGTTTTATCCATGATAGATGGGATCTTGATACATTGTTAGACATGATCATGGTTCTTTGTCATTGGATTAGACGAGGATGTTGAGAAATTACCAGACATAATTATATGACTAACTAATATTAAGATGGGTTTCATGTCAAGTTGCTAATAATTCATGTATAGATTAAGCAAGAAATCATTGATCCAATATCTGGATTGCTAAATCTTTATTATGATAACATGGAGAAGATTTGTGAAGGAGAATGCTAACATTTCAACTCAAGCACAATAATGACCCTAGTTCAAAATAGTGCTACTAGATATTATTTATTGGTTTTGTACATAATGTGGTCCATGTACAAACAATGAAAATTAACTAAAAAAAAAAATTTAATTCAAGTGAAAGAAATTCGATATTTCTACGTCATGTCTCGACTCTTGATTAATCGATTATTATTAAATGTGGTTATCTGATACCGGATCCGGGACTTGGGCTTTGGGCTTCTAAAAAACTTCTTAAATAAAAGGTCAAAGGGCTAGAATAAGTCCACAAATAAATTGGGCCTTGTAGCATAAACCGACATATATTTGGGCCGACGGTAGATCCATTCTAATACGCAACTTAGGTCTCTTAACTCGGCCGAGAAATCTGAAAGCGGAAGGCCGTAGGCGGTAGCTTTTTCCGCCATCTTCTAAACAAGTCGGGCTCTTAAAAGAAGAATCGCGAATCGTCTGGAATTCTCGCTAAAGTCCTTTATATAAAAGAAATATCCAACCAGTTCTTGAAAACCTCTCAATCTTATAATTGTACTTTGAGATTTGTTTTGTAAGAGAAGGAAGACAGAGATTCGTCGTTAGAGCACGATTACTATGGCTAAAGACGGACCAAACTGGGATGGATTGCTCAAGTGGAGCATTGCTAACTCTGATGGAACTCGACCCACTCGTAATTTAAGGTAACCCAATCATCTTTTCTTTTGTTTTCTTTTGGAGAACCCCTTTTTTGCCCATATTTGATTGATTAGTTATTGATTAATTGTTGCTTTTTGTAGTGAGGAGGATCGAAGATGGTTCATGGAAGCAATGCAAGCGCAGACCGTTGATGTGGTTAAGCGAATGAAGGAGATAACTATGGTTATGCAAACCCCAGAGCAAGTCTTGGAAGCTCAAGGAGTTACTTCTGCTGATATTGAAGGTACTGTTGCAAAATCCAACCCTGTGGTTTTAAAGCTTTTTAGATTTTTTTTTTTGTTTATATGGAGCTTGTTTTTTACATAGTTATTATTTGATGTTGGCAGATATGTTAGATGAGTTGCAAGAGCATGTTGAGTCCATTGACATGGCTAATGGTAAGTTTTCTCTTCTTACTTACCTTCAATTTTCAAATAAGAGCTTTATATTGCTGTGAACTTCTTGATGATTACCCAGTTGTTCTTTCTTATAAGTTTTCTTTTAATGGGATGCTTAATTTGATGCGTTATTGTATATGTTTATCTCTTTATGAGGTATTAGCTATAGCGTTTGTCTACTTAGAATGTCAATGGTGATTGCTAGGAGAAAAGCTTTCATGTTGTAGTATGTGATAATTAATTCTTTTGGATGCTATTGACAATTCAATTGGTAGTTTTCAGTTTCATAAATTTGTTGCAGAACGTGTCTTTTCTTTATTTGGCTCTGTTATGTTCTGAGGAGATTGAGCCTTTAGCCTGTTCCTTTTTCATCCTTTTCAAATATGATATGCTTACATAATCTTCATGCTTTTGTGGCAGATCTTCACTCGATTGGTGGTTTGGTCCCTCTCCTTGGTTATCTTAAAAATCCACATGCCAACATTAGAGCCAAAGCTGCAGAAGTTGTATCCACTATTGTACAGAATAATTCCCGGAGTCAGCAGTTGGTTATGGAAGCAAATGGCTTGGAGCCTCTTCTTTCTAATTTTAGTTCTGACCCTGATGTAAATGTTCGAACCAAAGCACTTGGTGCAATATCTTGTGAGTGAAACCTTTTAATTTACATTTTTGTTCTTACAAAACCAAAAAGTTTAGCTGAAATCTTGAATTTGACATGGAATATCTTTTTACTTTGGCTTTCAGCTTTAATCCGCCACAATAAACCTGGTGTTACAGCATTTCGTCTTGCAAATGGTTATGCAGCCTTGAGAGATGCTTTGGGAACTGAGAGTGTAAGATTTCAAAGGTAATCCTAGCACAGCTGTTTGTGGTTATGTATTTTCATATTATTCCTAATAGGTTTTATAGTTTCAACATAAGATGCTATCTGAGAAAAGATTAATGAAATGGGTGATAATCAAATAGTTTTTCTGTAGTTCAATGTTCACATATGTACTTTCTTCTTGTCTAGTTGGTTTTTTCTAACTTCTGACTCTTGACAATGATTCTTTTCTACCAGGAAAGCCTTAAACTTGATTCAGTATCTACTGCATGAAAATAGTTCAGATTGTAGTGTTGTAAGTGAGCTAGGGTTTCCCCGTATAATGCTGCATCTAGCCGCAAGTGAGGACGGGGAAGTAAGAGAAGCTGCCCTTCGTGGCCTTCTTGAGCTTGCTCGGGACAAGACTGGTCAGGACAATGGTGGATTAGGTGAAGAAGATGAGAAGCTGAAGCAGCTACTTGAAGCACGGATCAAAGGTATTAGCCTGATGTCGTCTGAAGATCTTGGGGCCGCTAGAGAGGAGAGGCAGCTTGTGGATTCTCTTTGGAGCACATGCTATAAGGAGCCGTCTTCCCTTCGAGAGAAGGGACTTCTTGTTCTCCCCGGTGAAGATGCACCCCCACCCGATGTTGCCAGCAAGCATTTTGAACCTCCTCTCAGAGGTTGGGCTGCAAATCGCAGTGGTGATTCAAAGACCAGTGAGAAAAAGCAAGAGACTCCTCTATTGTTAGGACCCGGCCCTCCAAGTGGTGGTGCCACTACTCAAGGTACCACAAATCAAGAAGCTGGAGCTGAAGGGCATGCAAATCTTCAGAGAGAGTCATAGATAGTTACTTGGGAAAACAAAATTAACACTAATATTTGTTTGTTTTCCTATATTTTTCATCTTGAATTACATTTTCCTCTGTTTCTATTCTCTAATCCTTCCCTTATTTCCTTATTACTGTATCATAAATTTTGAATGTATTGTACCATATGGTTGCCTCTGGATATACTTTCTCCACTGGCTTCTTGGATAGATTATTTAGAGATGTAATGGTCTTTATTTTCCTATTGCTTTTGCCTTAATAAGCATATAGATGTAGCACTTGAAACTTGTGGATATATTGTTTGTTGATCGTAAATGCAGAACTTGGAAATGGTATTATATGATTAAATTGAGAACATTACTACAATTATCTCTCGTTATGAAGCAGAACAGCAACAACCAGCAAATAGCAATAAACAGACACAGAGAAATCAACAGAAACCACATCTGGTTTCAAACAGATTGAATATTAAAACCCTTTGATTGAATATTCAGCAAATGAAATGCTTTCAAACAGATTTTTTTTTTTCATTAGAAAACTAAAGAACTAAAAGGAGGAGGAAATGTTAAAAGGCCTAGCTAAAAGCCTAAAAGCCATATTTTATTAAAATTTGGTCCTGGCCCCAACTCATAATTAGGATTTAATATAGGCCCTTGGGGCTTGATTTAAGTCTAATTTATTTTAGGACTCATCACAAACCCATATCCGATTTAGGTTTCTTCAAATAATTTGGTATATATATATACACTATACCAGAAATAAAATTAAGGAGCCCCCCAAGGGCAAAACCTTGGCTCTTTCCTTCAAGTTTAGGGTTAATCTTGTTCAAACCATGGCGGATGATCAAAGTCGGCGTGTAGCAGGAAACAAGGTAGAGTAAATCATAACTCAAGTAGAACATAATAATATGTTTTTTTTAACCTTTTTCTTATATACATGATGATGATGTTTGGGTAATTAAATTCTGATCAGGATGATGATCAAGTAGGTTTGAACGAGAATAAAAGCATCTTCTTCTTAATCGAAGGACTACCAGACGAAGTTTTATCTATAATCATCTCTTTCTTATCAGTGAAAGAAGCAATACGCACTAGCATATTATCAAAGAGATGGAGGTATCTATATCTATTCATGTCCCGTTTCGATTTTGATATTGACACCTTTCTCTACTCTAAACAAAGTTCGAAATCATGTTCGTGGGATGATATCAAATTAGCAGTGGATCAGTTCTTTAATCATTATTATTCGGATGATGCAAGAAGAAGAAGAAAAATCGAATCGTTCCGTCTCTGTCTTCCTAATCCCCGCTATTTCCCGTTTTCCCCTGAGTCATCTCCGGAGCTCCGCAAAAAAGCTGTACACAGGAAAAGAGAATTAGCTCTCCACTATTACATGTATGATGAACCTGATTATTATTATTACAAGTATGATGATTGTTACAATCATGATTATTACAAAGAAATGTATGATCATGATCCGGGTTGGTTTTTTCGCTGGAAGGATTATAATGCTAATTCTACTGATGACTACGATTATGACGATAATGCTGGAAGGATTATAATGCTAATTCTACTGATGACTACGATTATGACGATAATGATGATTATTATGATGATGATGATGATGATGATGATGATGATGATGATGAGGAGGAGGAGGAGGAGGAGGAGGATGATGATGATGATGGTGATGATTATGATTATGATGATGATTGGCATGTTGGTAGAGATAGAACTAGTGATAGGTGGATTGGAACAGCAATTCAGATGGGTGCAGAGGAACTTGATCTGACCTATTTAGACGATTTTTTTCATGAGAATAAAAAATTTTCCTTTGAAATTCTTTCAGGTATACAGTCATCAAAGCTGAAGAATTTACGTCTTCAAATTTGTTGGATAGCACCACCAAAATCCGTCACTATTCTGCATACCTTAGAAACCCTAGAGTTGGATCATATTCAGGTAGACGAAGGTACATTGGAAACCATCTTTTCTACTTGTGTGAATCTCTGGAAATTGGTGTTAAGGAATTGTATTTTTAATCATAACTTGACCATTTCAAGTCCAGGGGTCAATTTGAAGTGTTTGCAAATTTTTAGCCCTATACATTTAGAGAAGCTCCATGTTTCCTTGGCAAATCTCACTTACTTTGGGTACCATTTAGAAGAATCTTTGGCAAATTTCAATTACTTTGGGTTCCACCTAAACAAATGGCAGAGTGTTTATCCTTATCCCAAAACAAAACTCTCTTTTTCCAATGTCAAAAAACTGAGAGAAATGCGGTTTGATGTTGATTTAGAGCATCAGGAAGTGGATGAAATGTTTATTACAGATGCTCCTCAACTCAAAAGGTTAACCTCAATGCATACCATATTAAACGTAATGTCAGAACCTTATATTCCAGTAAGTATGGACATATTATGCAGATTAGAGGAATTGGAGTTGATTCTTCCCTCTTGGAAGTACTGTAATCTTCTCAAGATGATTCCTATGCTTGTTGCTTGTCCCTTCCTGCAGAAATTCCACTTGTCAGCTTCTGGTCAACCGAGCAATATCCCGTCTGTGGCGAATTCGAGTAAACACCCTTTCCCTAACTTGAAAGAAGTTAAAATTAGACCATTTTATAGTAGCTGTGGGAATTCCTTTGTTTTCTATTTGCTGGAAAATGCTGTTGCACTTGAGCGGATCATTCTCGACACTACAAGCTGCTTCTGCTGGCCTTAGTTGTGCAGATTAGAACATATGTCTAGTGAAGTTCCCAATCAACAGATTCGTGCAAAGGTTGCTTCTCCAAGTGCAAAGCTGGTTTTCAAACATCATCCATACGACAGTGTACGTTTTACCAAAATTTTTTTACGAAAGGCAATGTAAAATGCAGTGATATATGAGTTTCATAATTTCAAATGCAATGAAATTTCCTGTTTTCAATTCAACTTTTGCTAGAAAACTTTCTCTGAAATATACCAATTATTTTGGATTGTTACTAATTCTTCTCTGGGTCTGGGTATTTTGGAGGCAGAGAGATATTGGGGAGAGAGTAGTTAGAAATTGTAACTAGCTAGAGAGCATTCTTTGATGTTGAATTCTGCATTTTCTAGCAACAATTGAATCATTATTAACAAATGAAAATTCTGTAGCAATAAACAGACAGAAAGAGAAATCAACAGAAACCTTGGAACACAAGTTTGCTTGAGCTTCTATCTGATCTAGGAAATAGTGTCAATTGATCTTTGCCATCTTTGTATGTGCCTTGCCCTCCATTTTCATCTTCATGGAGTTCCTCAAATATTCCCCATACTTGACTCTCTTATACATCTTCTTCTGCAGATTTTCATAGTTTAGCATTTGATCTAGTGGCTGAACCTCTACTTGATCTTGTGGGGAAAGAAATGAGGCATAAGAGATTCTTGCCTTGTCAGGATTTGCAACAGCTCTGTGATTAATACTCTTGTATTTACCATTACTCCAAATCTGATTAAGGCACAAAAACCCAATGTTTAACACATCATTTCAAAACACTATACTGAAATATACTAAATGAAAACTTTCTGTTTAATATACCTCAGTCATATCGCCAATGTTCACAACTAGAGCATTTGGAATTGGATTAATTGGCACCCACTCTCCCTTGTGTTGGATTTGTAATCCACAGATGTAATCATCTTGCATAAGTAAGGTTATGGTGCCAGGGTCTGAATGCGGACTAACGCCTAGTACTTGGTCTGGTTTGGAGCAAGGAGGGTAGTAATTTACGCGGTAAGCTTGCACCAGTAGTTTGTGCAGTTCAAGCAGAGCTTCCTTTTCCATTCCCATGATCTGAGAAAGTGATTGCAAGAGCTCAATCCCAACTTTTTGTATTGCATTTGAATATTCTTCAATGATTTCCCTACATTACAAGAATATATTCAATAACTATAGATAAATAAAAACAAATTGAAAGTGCTATGGCAGAGATCAGCAGCATACTTGAGCCCTTTTGGTGACTTTGGCCATAAGTCAAGCTTCCTATAATGTGAAGGGTGAACCACAAGAATCAGTTGATCTGACCAGTCAAGTATCTGCTCTTCAGAAACAATATATGCATGGCCATAACCTTGTATGTCATTTGAGGGCATTGAATACTTATTCTTCTCTTCTAATGGAAGATCAAAAAACTCAGCTGCAGAATCCTTCATTTTCTGCAATATTTCGTTTGGAACTCCATGATTCACCACCTGCAACAGACAATTCAAAAAAACTCAATCACCTTTAATGGGGTTTTGACTTTTGAATTGCTAATATTTTTGCTACATAACACATTACCTGGAAAAATCCCCACTCTTGACAAGCCAGATCAAGCTTGTTTAGTTCCTCCTTATTCCCCATCAAGAGTAATGACAAATCAATGATAGGAATAAGGGAAGAAAGATGAGACATGTCAGTATCTTTTGGTCTGTCTTGCTGGTCTCTAACATATCTATGTGGAACCTGCAATGGATCCTCTCTTACCAACTCTTGAACATTAGGCACCGGGATAGATGGCACATAAGTGGGTGGCTCTTCAATCTCTGAAAAGGTTTCATTTGAACTCATGTTTGTTTCCTGAGAATTGAGAGTGTAAGATTTCAAGGTTCCTCACAAATTCCCCATTTTTGATTCTCTTGTGCAGTTGATAAGGCTTTGGGATTAGAATTGACTTTTGTGTATACTACTTGCTATAAAAAAAACTTATAATTATGAATGATGGGACAAACTATTAGTAATTTACAAGACATAGAATTTGGATTTTCTGTGACGACTTTCCTCTGGCGGCCATATAGAGTTAACTTTTGTTTATACTACTATAATAAAACTTATCATTACAAATCATAGAGGAGAATTTAATTGAACAATGTTGTCAGCCAAATTCAAGCTCATTTACAGGCCAATATTGTTGTGAATATGATTAATTTAACAAGCTCCTTTAGTTGACTGATGGAACAACTTGCCCTTTGTTTATATGTTAGGCCTACAAATTGATATTATAATATTCTTCTGCAGGATAAGGATGAAGAGACTTTTGCTTCTCAAGTTAAAAGTTTGTGTTTTTCTTCATTTGAATCATTATTAAGAGAAATCAACAGAAACCTTGGAACATAAGTTTGCTGAGCCATCTCTAGGCAATAGTAGTATCAATCCTTGCCATCTTTGTATGTTCCTTGCCCTCCATTTTCATCTTTAAGGAGTACCTCAAATATTCCCCAAACTTCACTCTCTTATACATTTTCTGTGGGCTTTGGGGGCTCAGCATTCGATCTAGTGGCTCAATTTCTGCTTCATCGTGTGGGTAAAGGAACGACGCGTAAGAGATCCTTGCCTTCTCAGTATTTGTAACAGCTCTATGAATAATACTCTTGTATTTACCATTACTCCACATCTGAAACATCAAGTAAAGCCACAAAAACCCAATGTTTAACACATCATTTCAAAACATACCCTACAATTGCTACTGATATATACTAAAACTTTTGTTTAATAATACCTCAATGACATCACCAACGTTCACGACTAGAGCATTTGGAATTGGATCAACTGGCACCCATTCTCCCTTGTGCTGAATTTGTAATCCACAGACATAATCTTCTTGCATAAGTATGGATATGGTGCTAGTGTCTGAATGTGGACTAACACCTAGTACTTGGTCTGGTTTGGAGCAAGGAGGGTAGTAGTTCACACGGTAAGCTTGTACCAATTGTTTGTGCAGTTTAAGCAGAGCTTCCTTTTCCATTCCCATGATCTGAGAAAATGATTGCAAGAGCTCAATCCCAACTTTTTGAATTGCACTTGAATATTCTTCAATGATTTCCCTGCATTAAAGAATATTCAATAAATATGGATCAAAGCATTAGATAAACAAAAATATGGCAGAGATCAGCAGCATACTCAAGCCCTTTTGGTGACTTGGGCCAAAAGTCAAGCTTCCTATAATGTGAAGGGTGAACCACAAGAATCAATGCATCTGACCAATCAAGTTTCTGTTCTTCAGAAACAACATAAGCATGGCCGTAACCTTGTATGTCATTTGGGGGCATTGCATATTTATTCTTCTCTT
>AWWV01005399.1:0-17087 GCA_001974805.1 Corchorus capsularis | reverse complement strand
GTAAAAATTTATCACGAGGACAACCACATATGAATTCAGTCCAAAAGGCTTTTAAAACCTGTTTAGCAGGTTAAAACTTATTGTATCGGACGGTAAGGAAATTAGATATTGAATCCAATGGTCAGAAATCATTGGGAGCGTCACATCCAGAAGTGGGAGTATCACAATATGGGAGCACTGAAATCTACACCTAATAATACTGTAATAGTATAATGATAATTATAATTAAAGTCCATTGTGCTTTACTTCAATTATTATTTTTTTCCCTAAAGAACAGATTAATTTATTATAACTAAAATCTTATAATATAGCCAATGATCTTTGCATATTTAGCAGTTTATTTATGCGTCAATATCACGTAAATGGTTTTGAATACTGATCATTACAACCTTCTAAGTAGCTCTAATATATATATATATATATATATATATATATATATATATATTCTAAGCACTTTAATCGATTTCATGTCATATGATCTTATCAAATGAATAACTTAACAATTAAAGAAATAATACTCCCTATGAGAAATCTCAAACTTGAATTTAAAATGGATTAAAAAGATTATTAGTTAAGAGGGACTCTATATAAAATAATATTTACCCTAAAAAATCTTTATATACAATATATAATAATGTAATTAGTTTAAATAACTTGTGCTATCGACAATACATATAGACTTCTACCAAAAAAAAAAAAAAGGACAATACATATAGACAATTAAACACTCATGTCAAATATATAATGATTAGCAGCTGTTTATATCAAATGACATGCACATGCATGCACGTGCATATGCATCACAGTAGAATATTTTTTTTGGTCATCCATCATAGTAGAATTTAAATAATGTTTTTGAAATATCCAAAGATAACATGCACATAATAATATATCTAAAGTTAATTGCCTTGAACCCTAGGAGAAAAATAACTAGGCGCTCACGCTACGAATCGGAAAGGAGAATTGTTTGTTAATTAATTAAACCTCATCAATTCTTCTTTCTTTTTTATTTTGCAATCTAATACGAGTAGTAATTTTTTTAATTAAAATGATTTTCCAATCTTGGATTATATGTAAATTAATTATAATCAAATTAAATTTTGAAAAGAGGTGTCTAATGGGTCGGCCCAAAGCTTTCCAAATCCTTTGTCCAAGCCTCGGTTTGAGCCCATTTCAAAGTCCCATTTAGATCCATTTATTTTAAATTGAACCTACTATTAATTTTATGTACAAGACTCTAATTGAGTGCCACTTGGTATTTGGTTTCTTTGACAAGTGTCAATAGTTGATTTTCTAAATGTTTTGTTTATTATATTTGTATTCATTTAGTTTGGAAAAATTAAAAGACATTCATCCTATTTCCTATATAAAATAAATTAGCAAATAATTATAAATTAATTTATTATGAATATACATGTATGTTGTGTATGTCCATGAATCTAATTAAAGTATGGATAAGATTGATGACTTGGTTCATTCATACATATACCTATATTATACCTATATGCTAAGTTCTTCCTATTATATTTATGATGATGTATCTATATGCCTATAAATAGACCACTTACTTTGTTATGGAATAAAATGAAACAGAACAATTTCTCTCATTCTTCATATTTTCTTCTTCTCCATATTCTATTGTCTCTCTATTCTCTTGTCTTTTACATACTTCAATTTTACTCCATTGCTTTGTTTTGTTATCATTTCACAACAAAATTTGATTTATAAACTGAATTTTCTTAAAAGAATTTATAAAATAAAATAGCCGCACGCGAAGCGCGGCCGGGAAATTCTAGTTTAATATTAAAATCATAACTTTTTTTTTGAGAAAATAATTCGAAAAAAATGATAAAAAATTAAGCAAGGCTTGCTTAAGAAAAATATTCAAGGGAACCTCTTTGAGCTTAGCTTCAAATGTATCTCAGATGTCAATAAGAAATGAAAACAGAATAAAAAGTAAGCATATAGTGGATACTAAAACCAAGTTATTAACCAGCTAAACTGAAACTGAAAGAAACTTCAGAGCAATGGTCCAAAGCATGAGTTCTCAAGAAAACTGGCAAAGGATGAAAGATACCTATCATGGAGGACAAAGTTTCGATGTCAGTAAAGAAGATAACCAAAACTTAAGTGCGAGATTAGTCTTTATAGCAATCTACTAAACTCAATCAAATGGGTAACTTAACAAAACAGAACTACGTAATCATGATGTTTTCACAATTTACACGGATTTCCTTGATTCGGCCTATGTCATCAAATGATGTCTGAATTCAGCAAGAATTTCTAATGGACTGTGGTTCATATGTCCTCTTGATCTTGGAAAACATTCCTTCCACTGCCAAGCTGATTAATTTGCATGAGCTTGAGGGTTTGTTCGCTCAATTTCCTAAGAAAAAGAACACACAAATCATTAGCCACACACAGAAACAATGCATATTGCTTTCATATTAAGAGGAAGTTCAACTTAAAAGAGTTTTGCCAACAACTCTCTCCTACTCCCCAACAAAAATGGAGAAAACCATCATAATAAGTTAATAGTTCAATATTTAGAAAGATCAAAGTAACATCTCAAGGTAGAGCAACATATTGTAAATACAGAACACCATTTAATCTCTCAGGCTAAGAGACAAATCCTACAGACAGACATACTACATAGAACATCGGTCACATGCTTCAAATTAACTGAAACCTCCCCATGGCATCTTGCATTGGACTCCAAGCACCTAGAACACTTTTAAAATCATCAAAGTCAACAATGCAACATCACCGACCAAAAAAACAAAGTCGAATCCAAAGTTTTCATTTTGCCTATGCTAAAAGCATCTTAAACATCCTTAAAACGAACTGTTTAACCCTTTTTTGAGTCCTAAACACTCAAGCTTTCTAGCCCCTAATAAAAGCTACGCAAACAGGTTTTCAAAGCAGAAAGTACTAGCTCTGTTACCTTTAAGGGTTTTAATTACATTAAGATTATCCTAAAAAGTCGATTTTTAGGATCACATTAGAATTATGACACATAATCTTATTTTGAATAAAAATCAAAATTTATCTTACACTCTATCTCACTAAATCTAAGTGATGTAATCATCCTAATATAATTTAAACACTATGTTTAAGACTATATATAATCACAATAATTGTATTGTTCTATATATACCCATGAATTGGGAGGTTGCCTTCATATGATGGGCAAGTTTGATGATAATGATGATATATGGATAATGAAGGAATATAAGTTAAGAGAATCTTGGACTAAAGTCTTCTCTCTCACAAAGCCTGATCGTGTTGTTTTATGGACCCCGGCCCCAGTGCCGTATTCAAAGTGTGGGCAGATAGTTCTGTTACGGAAGCACAACTTTGGCGACAAGTTGATTTGGTATAATCTCAAAGGGGAGTGGATTGAGGACATGGAAAATGTTCTACACTACTATTTTAGACCTCACATCCATGTTGGTAGTCTCGTCTCTCCTACAGCTGCAGGTACGAATTATAGGCAGAAGAGGAAAGCAAGCAAGTAGGAAACCATGCTTCGAATGGCTTTGAGGTATTGGTCGGAATGAGGAAGCAAGGATATGATCAGGAATTAGAAATGCTCTGTTTTGTAAGTAGGACCAAGTCATTACTATTTCCTTTCCCACATTTGTATTAAGCCTAACAATTTTTATACTTAATGATTTTATACAGGACATTATTAGGAGAATGTGTCATTCTTTTTAATTATTAGTATACTCTTTTTTTCCCCTGCTAAAAGAAACCCATACAACAGAATTCTGATATCCATGTTAGGTCATGGTCAAAGTAGAAGAAGCTAATACCTGCACAGTTGTGAATGCCAAACTTGAAGTCAGTCCAGAGGTAGCACCGCTGCTTCCATAGTTCTTTTCCTTGAACCTGAAGGAAAGAGAAAATAGCACACATAAGATCAACATGCAAGTCTGAGGCAAGACAGAGTTTGAGAAATAAAGACCAAAACTTCTGAACAAATAATGATCAGGGTGAAAAATGACTTCCAACTGTAGCATTCTTAAAAGAAGAACAGGAAACATACTTCTTAGCAACTTTCAGTACCAGCCGAGAGTGCATTACAGTCCACAATAAACTGATTCTCAGGATCATCTTCCAGAGCACCATTCCCTAATTTGATATATCAGAACCCTTCAAGTATAACTACCACTTTCTGCATCATGATAAACAGAACTGAGAATGGGGAAATAGTCGAAACCAAACTCAAGACCAAAGAGTTTCTAAATCTCTTTGACACACGTGATACTAAGTAAGAGTTTATCTCTACTATATAACAACAGTATATAAACCTTTAAAAAAAAACTAAAAACAACAACAACAATAGCAATAACAAAGCTAAACATAAGAATTCATTAATGAAAGTCAACATAAAATCAATGGTTAAGATATGAAACTAACCTGCATCATATCAAAGTGTCTCTGAGTTTTTTTGCAATTCCAGAACACTGTCCATATCATCATAGTTAAGGGCTTCAATGTCTGCCAGGTCTCCAACCAAACTTCCTATGTTATGAATTCCAAGTCTCCAACTGAATGATGAAAGTTTGTAGCATTCTCCTCCAAAGCAAATGAAAAAACTTCTTTAAAGGTCTGTGTTGCTAAGAAAGAAAAACCGCCACCTGTCTCTGGTTCTCTCAATGTGAACAGCATCATCATCAAGGGCTGCCTTAGAGGTGTTGTGGATAGAGCTTTCTTGATTGTTGCTCAATAAGTGTACCATTAGTCTTGAGAACTTCGATGCCAATTGCCGGTTCATAGCATATGAATCAAACCATTGCAACAAAAACTTGGCAGTCAAGATCATCAATCCATCATCATCAACATTTGCAACTTTTTGTATGAGTTGGACTTCCGTTGACTCAACTTTAGAAAGCACAACAACTATAAAATGTTTGCTCCGAATCCATCTTTCTATGTGCCAGTTGCTTCATCTTCTGCTGAACTACATGGGAACTTTTCCTTAATCCTTACAACATATTTAACATCACCAATTCTTTTTAGGAAGGCATCTATGGAGTATTCAAAGAGTATAAACAGTTCCTTTATGATGCAGCCAATAGCATTATAAGCTGTATATACTTGCTGTATTCCAACTGAGCAAGCAACATGACCTATAGTATCAGCACTATTGACCTTAACCATTGCAGCAGTGAAATCAAAAGCCCTAAAAGTAGCCTGCAAGGTATAAATCTTCCAAACAATTGTTATCAGACCAAGTGACCAACAACAACACTGCCTCTCTTATTTTGTTCTATGACAATTTGGAAGCACCATAAAATGATTCTAAGCTGTTGACCATCAAGATCATAACAAAGCTACCTCCATTGACCTCTAACAACAATATTTCCAGTAGCTTGTCCAAGTTCAAACCTTAATATCCTCAGGAGATAATCATTCATCTTTTTGCTCTGGCACATAGAGTTGTTCTACTACTTTAGTTGCAAAATCTATGCTCCCACGTATCCAGAAAGCAGCAGAGAACGCCTCCCAGACTAGTACGCATCTGAGTTAATATCACATTTACAACCGGAATGAAGAAGTCTGGACTCTGGAGGCTCAGAGCTGGCCAAAGTAACCCCCAAGTCATCATGCTCAAAAGGGTTTCTATAAGCATATATCGTGCCTCTATATCGGTTCCTGACAAAAAAAAGACGAAACCAAGGTTGTTTTGGAAAGTATAGCTCATGCAGGCATTGGATCGAGCAGCTTGAGTACACAACTGCTGGCGCTAATTACATTGTAAAAGGCAAAATCCCAGGCGAAACCCAATGAATACCTCGATAGGGAGGTCCAACGTGATTCCTCACGTCAGCGCTCTAAACCTATCTACCTGATATGTAGACGCAAAGCTACCTTTCCACTTTTTGGATATTCCTGCAATTTCATTTTTTTTTTTTGGGAATGACTGCAATTTCAAAATATTGGTCCGTGTCGAGCTTTGGGTGTTGGTTTTGAACTTGAACTCTTCAGGAGGTTCTTCATCATAGCCAGATTCCTCTTGTCAAAATATTGCAACGAATTCGCACTGGGGAAAATGGTGCTAGTAGTGTCATCTTCAGTAAAGTGACATGGGAAAGGGATTAAAAGGTTGAGAAAGAGATGTAGTAGTTTTTGAGGAAATTGATGTTGGTAAAAGGGCAGTTACGGGATTTGATTGTTGTTCTATGCAAGCAATTTTTAAGTTGAAGCTCGTTGATAAAGCTTTTAATTTGCATCCATGGCGGCGGACACAAGTGTTTGGAATCATGGTTGGTTTGAAATCCTTGGAATTAGGGGATGACCGTTAGCCGTTAGGGAAGTTGGAGAATTAAAATACTAGAAAATACTAATAGAAGTGAAAAAAGAAAAAAAGAAAAAAGGCTGGTTTGGATAGAACTAGAGATTGATTAGAGTAATAATTAAGGACCTATTCTCTTAATCTTCTTTAGTTACATTACATACTAAAACTCCCATATCGATTTTTAATGATTTCTATTGAAAAAAGTCAAAATTCTCTTAACAATAATCTTCCTTGAAAATGAGTGCTAATGATCAATTTGGATAACATAACGGCAACGAGGAAAATTGACACCAAATATCATAATTCCATCTTGATCATCTTCTAATTCTTGTTGATAGAACTTGACTCGGTTACCAACATGGAGACAATTAGCAACCACAAATTGTCTCCAACCTTGTTGGAAAACCGGTTTCCGATATGGTCCCTTGTCGCGAATGGAGCAAGTGAAAGTCCAACGGCGGAGGCCATTGGAATCTCTAACCAGCAAATCCATGGCATTGCCTCCACAAAAGCTTGGGAGAAATGCAAGACGATTGGTCGGGATAGCCAACCTTTTCATGACGTCAGTCTTAGTCAGACGCTTTGAGAATAATAGGACCCTTCTGCTTCTAGTATTCTGTTTTTCTCTGGCTTTTTTTTCTCCCCTCTGCTTCTGCTTTAAACCCATGGTTATGGTTTCCCCTGGGGGAGCTTTAAAATGGTATTTATAGTCAGACACTCAGACTCATAGTAGTCATAGATCGAGCGAGACTCCGTGATCAAACTACCGAAACGCTCGATCTACACCCCTTGATCGCACGACTTATTTGTATCAACTGTGTCAAATTGACCCCACATCTAATAGAGAGGAGAGGAGAGGGCTTTCAAGTTTGAATTTCCCACGTGTGAAGAGATCACCTGGTGACGTGGAGTCATCTTAGCCTGCCACGTATTTGTTTATTATTATTATTGAATTTTGAATTTTGATGTTACATTGTACTCGGTCACTTCTGGTCTAACATGAAAATTTAGGATTAATGAAGTCATTAGTACCGTCACAATTAGAACAAGTTGTGTAGAACAACAAATGGGCTTTTCTTAGGAATGAATTTTATACTACTATTTATATTTTATTACAATTTTATTACTCTAAAGAAACACGTTTTCTTAAAAACAAATTGAAGCCCAAGTTTCTTCAAATTTGAGATACGTTGTAGAAAAGTCTGAGAACTAGAACGGTACACCATTGCCAAGTTATATTTTATTACAATTTTATTACTCTAAAGAAACACGTTTTCTTAAAAACAAATTGAAGCCCAAGTTTTTTCAAATTTGAGATACGTTGTAGAAAAGTCTGAGAACTAGAACGGTACACCATTGCCAAGTTATATTTTATTACAATTTTATTACTCTAAAGAAACACGTTTTCTTAAAAACAAATTGAAGCCCAAGTTTCTTCAAATTTGAGATACGTTGTAGAAAAGTCTGAGAACTAGAACGGTACACCATTGCCAAGTCCCTGTTATCTTCTCAATTATCATTAAGATATATCTTGCAAAGAAATCTGGACAAAGATATCATTTCAAGGCTCTAAAACCGAGAAATTATTAGATGGGACAGTCCCACCACGTCATCTATGGGACCAACCAATGATATTAAGACAATTCATCGATTTTCTAAAACCCTATCCCAATAATATCTCAAATTTGGGGACTTACCCTTTATAGAGGATTTATTTTAAAAGGGGGCTAAACCCTGAACTAAAATCGTGCCTAAATTTAAGTAGGTCATTTGACATGTCAAGATTCCATTAGTTAGTCCCATAGATGACGTGGTGGGTCCGTCCCACCTAATAATTTCTCCTGTAAACCATATGGATCCCATATATGGAATTTAATTTGGTGCATGGAAACTGGAAACCTTTCTTATATTCTCTATAGCCTATATATATATATAGTCAACTTTCATAGAATTTAATGGACTAAAAAAAAAAATTCACCAACCAAGTGATTGTATATGAAATTATCATTAATTTTAATTGATTTTGATATGAAAATGTTCAAATCAAATCAAATTTCTAATGAGCGCAAATTCATTTATTATATGGAATCATGTTTAGAGTCTTTTTTTTGGCAACATGTATAAAGAAGAGTCTATTTCATCACCTCTCTGTGGCTGTGCTTCACCTTTTATTTCATTTGGAGAGAACATGGAGCACATCCTGCCATTTTCAACATCAGCTGCTGGAGCCACAATCAATGTCAAAGTTTAAATAGCCAATTCTGTTACAGAGGTATACAACATACAAATTTACAAGCCATTCCTATATTGATATATACATTTACAGAAAATGCAGGCAAAAATCCAGTAGGTCAAGCCAGATACAAACCAGGGTATTCATTATTCAAGCAATGCAACCCACAGCAGCCAGCAAGCTTTATGTGTTCACTTCTTGTTTTTATATTCCTGCTCTTTAAATTACTGCTTTTAATTACAGTGTTGATGTTAATGCCTTTCAAATTACAAGCAACTTTTCAATTAGGATTTAAGGGATTTAAAGCTCGAGAAGCTACTTTTAATTTTTCCATGTTTTAAAGTTGGGAATCATGTTATCCTGCACTGTTTATATATACTAGTATTTATTTAAACAATGAAATGGCCTACAGAGGATGATAATTGAGAATACCCCCGTCTTATGGCAGTTATCAATACATCCACCAAAATTTTCCCTTTACAATATGATTCAAGCCATCTGACTCTTCTTCCCATTGCATCAGAATTATAAGCAGTGGGAAAAAAAATTGCTGATCAGACTTGGTTCATTCTCTTACTGAATGCATCAAATTCTATAAAAAAAGGTTTGGTAACCTTAAATTTGAGCACAATTTGTCATGACATAACATCAAAAAAACAAAAGAATTTAATAAATCTTTCCTGTAAAGTATGGAAAATATAAAAGGATGCCAAGAATTAAATTCATGAATTCTGCTTCCTTGCATCGCTATCCTTTCGCGTCCTTTGAACTTAGTCTGTGGTGTTAAATACCAACTCATTCATGCCTTTCTAGTTAACCACACACAATTTAGAGAATACTTGAAACTGAAACAGTACAAATTTACATTAAATATTTAAAACTAAGCGTCTTTTTGTTCACGAGCTAAGTGAAGAAGGGAATGCCTTTTTTCTTTAATCAAGAAAGCAATGTCAACTTTGAAAAAGAATGCTTGTAGCGCTAGCGCAGGCCACCCAACTTGTGCCTGATAAAAATTGTCTCTGTTTTGCATTTCTTTCTTAACCTGCAGTCAAGACAAGCTTCCACAACCAAGCTGCTCTTGAGTTGCAACAGAATACAATGCAATTATTTGAGGGTTTCAGTGCTTTCATTCTCTTAACTGCAATGCAATGCAATGTAATTCATTGTCTTAGTTTACCATTTTCCAGTGTAGATATGATATGAACTACGCTAAATGGTTGACATGTCTTAATTAGATAAAGCCAGTGAATGAACTACATTTTCTGAAAGTAAGCATTGAATAGTCAAAAGACTCTAGGGCATAATATGAAAACTTCTTCAAACAATATTTTTAATGATATTTCTCCATTCAGTAAATGAAAAAGAGTATTTCAATAATGATTCTTAAACATCATTCCTGGGCAAGGCATATATTTACAAAAAAGGTTACCATGTGCTAAGATCAAAGTATAAAGGCATCTCATACAAAGCAAGATCATCAAGGCTATGTATTGCCTAAAATGGGAAATAATTCATATTTTGTCCTCAAGTTCCGGCCACTGTTTTTTTTTTTCGAGTTTTAAGAGACAGAAATGGAAAAGAAATTCAACATTCACAGAATAACAATGGAGAAAAAGAAGTTAAACTACTAGTAATCATGTTGGGACAAAGAAGATAACTGAAATTAAACCTTCAAAAATAAAACTAAAAGAAAAGAAGACAGTAAACAGAGCAGCAGCAGCTACCTTTGTTCAACTTTACCAATCTACGTCAGGCTATCTAATTTTCAAGGCTCATCTTTTCCTTATATAGCTTCAACAAATGAAGATCTCCATAAGGGGTCACAAACTTTGCAAGGAAATCTTTTTCACTCCTATTCAGAAACTTAGTACTTATTTGTTTCTTGATAAAACCTTTGGATAACAGAATTTGAAGCACTGAATACCTTGGAATTATCCTCTTGCCTAGGCTATATGAAAGAACAACTGGATGGTGTGCTACAAATGAAGATTTCCAGTCCATTGTGTTGACAAAAAAATTCATTTTTTTTATGATGGTATGCTCAGAAAGCATCATGAACCTTGGAAACTTCTCAAAAGCAATAACAAAGTCTTCATCAGACCAACCCCATTCTTTAAAAACAATCAACTTCCTTTCCCATGTTGATTTGCTCATTTGTACCAAAGCTTGAACAGCCGCAAGGAAGTGGCTCTTCAAGGGGTTTAAACCCAATTTCTCCACTTCTTTCACAGTTCTTCTAAACTTATCATGTTTCAATGTAAATTTTCTTGGACTGCGACCAAGTTCAGTCATGATATTTGATTCAGGAACCACGATTTCTCTCAGAAGGGCAACATTAGGAGCAACGATAGACTCAGACTGGAACTTAGATGTAAGGATTTTAGAAGAATTCTTGTAAGCTAGAAATACCTCAGAATCATCACAGCCGGTGAAATTCTTGAAGGAATTAAAATTGGGGATGATACAGTTATCTAAATTATATCCCAAGATAGTTGGATTTGAAGACAGAACCACTGAAAGGTCAGAGCTTGGAATCCCTTTGGAATAAAAAAATTGGAATTTGGGCAAAAGGGTTTTCTCAGCTTTGAACAAAAGTAATCTGGGTCTTCTCTCAACTATTTTTCTGATTTGAGTTTGGGAGAAGCCATGGTTCTTGAACAAGTTAAGGACAGAGTCTGGTTGAGTGGGGTTCTTAAGTTGGACTTTCTTCGAAAGTGATAAAGCAGATTCTGGGGAGAAGCCACATGAGTTTATGAGGTAAGAAACTGTAAAAGATTCACCATTTCTTGCAATGCTTGAAACATATCTAACAGCTAATGAAATGAGGGAATGGGTTTGAAGAAATCTGAGACCTTTTGAACAAGTAGGTGAAATAATCATGGTTCCAGATCTACAGTAAAGTTGGGTTTTGCAGAAAGAATAAGACATGGGTTCCAAAACTGAAACTTGAGCATCAAAAACAGTAAATTAAGACCAAATTATATAAGTAATGAAAGCTCAACACACCTTGATGGCATTAACTTCATGTTGGGTTACCTTGAAAACCCAGAACTCATCCTCTAAGCATCGCCCTCATCTTAGAAAAGTGAGATGTTATTGTCTCTAGTGATTAAGGATGTCTCTTATACTCATTAAGTTTGAGACGAGGGAGTGAATGACCTAATTAACCCAAAAAAACTCTAAACCCCTGATTGACCCAATTAACCCAAAACCCTTTGTTTATGTTTTTCTTTTTTCTTTTTTTTCTTTGTTTACTTGTTGGATTTAGCAATTTGTCATCCGAAGGTTTGATCATGAATTGAAGAAAATACTAATAGACCTTTTGACGCTGTTGATTCAACTTAGGCCTATATATCTTTCATCCTGTAAATCTCTTCCCCTTTGGTCCAATCTACGCTAATATGTGTTGTTAGTCTAATATAAAAGCCCAATAATATAATTTTATTTTATAATAAGGAAGAAAATTGAAACTTTTAATTCAAGTAATGACAACCTTGAGTTACGACCCACTTTTTTTTTATCAATACCCAACAATTTATTTTTTTCTCCAAAAATTATTAGGATTTTAAGACAATTTATTTTTTTCTCCAACGATTATTAGGATTTTAAGACAAATTTATTTATTTTTCTCCAAAGATTATTAGGATTTTAAGACGGTTTAAGGTAATTAGCTAGTATATATATGGTGGGTATTTTATTCTTTGGTTATAGGGTTTAAGCAGGTTCAGTCAAAGTTATCGAATTATAAGTTTGTTTTCTACAAAATTTGCTCAATCTTTAAGAAGAAAGATTATCAATTTTTCTTTCCAGCAATATGATGAAGGTACGTCATATAAATTTCTTCAATTCTATTATTCTTAATATAAATTAGTGCTGAAGTTTTATATAATATATATATATATATATATATATATATTGTCTACTTTCGCATGAATTATAAACATAGTAATTAGTTTTTTTTTTCTTTTGGTGAAAACATAGTAGGAGTAATTAGTTTACATATATGCTTAACGTCCAAATTACAATTTTTTTTCCATATGATGTTATTGTTTTCAGCAAAAGATAATTCTTAAGCTATTAGTGGACTCTGAGAAGTACTGGAGTGAGGCAAAGAGCATGGCGGAGGATACAGTTAGTAAATTTCCTGGTAATTGATTTATCTATGGGATTATTTTTTTTATGGCTTTAAATTCTATAGGGATCATCCTAAAAAGGGGTGTTTTTAGAATTCCATTAGGATGATGTCATTTAATCAAATTTGAATCATCATCAAATCCTGATTTACACCTTACCATACTTGATTAAATTTTTATTAATTATCTTAACATAATCTTAATTCTTAACCTTAGTTAAAATTGAATAATTTTATTAATAAATTTTATTTTATTTTTGACTTCTTTTTTTACTTGCAACGTGACTAATTTTTTTAATAAATTTTTAAAATAAATTTTGTTTTTGCCTTGTAATGTGACTTTTTTTTTTTTACAAATTTAGATTGGTTTGAATGTGAAACGAATTTTTTTTTCCTTTTTTTTGGCCAGATTTTTTTTTTCTTTACTAGTGGCAAAATTAATTTAATTAGTTTAGAACAAATCCAAATTATGAGTCATGATTATGAGTCATGAGAAAAGTAAGTTATTTAAGAAAAACTTATTTAACTAAGGTGAAGATTAGGTTAAGGTAATTAAAAAAATTCAGTTATGTGTGGTAGGATGTAAATTAGGATTTGATTTTGATTCAAATTTGATTAAATGACACCATCTTAATGGAATCATAAAAACACCTAGGATGAACTTAATAGAATTTAAACCCTTTTTTAATTATTCTTTTTTTTTTTTGCTTCCTTTCTTAATTATATTGGCATGTGATTATTAATATGATGATGATAATAAAATTAATCATGTATAGGTGTGGCATCAATGGAATGGGATGGCCCAGAAGACCTGGTGATTGTTGGATATAACCTTCGTATCGTCGACTTGATTACTAAGTATATTCAGCTTTCCGAAAAATACCGTGCAAGATTCGAGATAATTTTGTACAAACCAATTTGATGGTTGATCCTCCTCCAAATTATATTGTTTTCCCCCCTTTTACATTATGTGATCTAAAAGACTTCAATGCTATATTCCATCACCATCGAGTAATACAGTACTATTTAAGTTATTATTATTATACGGCTTCTTTTTAATTGATTACTTTTCGATTACATTCCATTAAGTAATACAGTACTATATTTAAGTTATTATTATTATTATACGGCTTCTTTTTAATTGATTACTTTTCGATTACATTGAATTTTTTTTTATATTTTGACATCTTTCAATTACATTGATCTTATCGGCTAGATTTTGCACAATATGGTAAAATTTGACAGACCTTGCGATTGCGAAGGCTTGATTACAGGGTTGAATTTGGTTGTTTTTTTTTCTTTTAAATCCCATCAAGTAGTCCTCACTAATCCGGATCCAATCCGGGTGGGTGAATCTTCCAACAGGGACAACTGCGTAAGCAAGGTCTCGAAGCTGAGATCTGTCTAAACTGCAACAAACCACTTACCACTTGATCAATTTGATGGTTGATCCTCCTCCACTATATTGTTTTTTTCCCTTTTACATTATGTGATCTAAAAGACTCCAATGCCATATATTGAATCTTCCAACAGGGACAACTGTGTACGCAAGGTCTCTAACCTAAGATCTGTTTAAATTGCAACAAATCACTTACCACTTGATCAATTTGATGGTTGATCCTCCTCCAATATATTGTTTTTTTCCCTTTTACATTGTGTGATCTAAAAGACTTCAATGCCATATATTGGATCACCATTAAGTAATAAGTAGTTAAGTACTCCCTCTGTCCCATATTATCTGTCCCTTTTGGGTCAAATCAATCATGCATTTGACCTTTAATTACAAAAATATATATACAATCAAATTTTTGAAAAATATGTTTTGAAAAGTTTAATACTTAACTTAATCAAAACATAATTTTTTAAAATTTATTTTATATAATTTTTTTATAATTAAAGGTCAAAGTTAGAAAAATTTGACCCAAAATGGACAGATAATATGAGACTGAAGGAATAATATTTAAGTTATTTTAATTAAGGCTTCTCTTTAATTACTTTTCAATTACATTGATTTTTTTTTGGCATCTTTCAATTACATTGATCTTGTCGACTAGATTTTGCACAATATGGTAAAATTCTACGGACCTTGCGAAGGTGGCGACTTAGGAAATGTTAAAATTGTAGAAGTTTAGGAAAGGTTGGTAACACATGTAGGGTTGGATGAAACTAGACAATATAAACCGTCGAAAGTGTTGACATCCACCTAAACTACAAGTAACACTAACCGGAAGGGTAAAAGTTTTACCCTTGGCCCACCTGCAACTTTTATGCAGCGTTTACAAGTGTAGAGGCAAAGAAACATGTGAAACCTTATGTTTTGGAATTTTGTTGGTTAAATTTTATATTTGTAAGGAAACTTTCACGTCTTTTCAATTTAGCCCTTCAGAAATATACTTAGTAATAATTTGTGTAAGGTCTTCAATTTATTCGATAAGGTCCTTATGATTCTATAACAGTTTGTATTTAATGCAATTAGGATCTGACAGTTTGATTTGCATGCGAATCAAACCTCTTTAAGGTTTAGAATTTTTTTTTTTTTGCCGAAAAGGTTTAGAATTAGTTTAATCTCATTGTTAATTTCATAATTGAATTTAGCAATTAGTTTAAGGAAACGGTGCATTTTTTAGATTCTACATTGGACAAATTGATATTAAAATCTATTCGTATTGAACTTAATAGTAAATAAAAAAGATATGATAAGATATATATATATATATATATATAATATAAAAGAATAAGACTACTAAATAAAATTTATTTTGCAAAATATATGAAAACAAACTCTATATATATAATTAATCATAAGATGCACATTCATTAAGAAAGCATTTTTAAAAGCATTGCAATTGGGCAATCCAATATATATTGAAGATTAAATATGTGAATATTAATTTCATTATTAACTTATTATCTCAGGAATTATATAAAGCCAAACAGTTAGATCTCTATTTGGCAGTATGGATCCGCATGTTACTGGATAAGTGTTTAAATATTAAGACTCAAATATCACAAAAACTATTAAAAATCATTTCACTTTACATGCATGGTCAAACCCCAAAGAATGATAATCAAACCACAAACCACAAAAAAGATTTCATTGTACATGTATGGTCAAACCCCAAAGATTGGTAGTCAAACCCCAAAGTTTGATAGTCAAACCCCAAAATTTGATAATCAAACCCCAAAATTTGATAGTCAAACACCGAATTTGATAGTCAAAACCCCAAAATTTGATAGTCAAACCCCAAATTTTGATAGTCAAACTCCGAATTTGATAGTCAAACCCCAAAATTTGATAGTCAAACCCCAAATTTTGATAGCCTAATTCAATTTTAAAAAAATGGTGGGTACTAAACAAATTTGGAGGGAAGGAGGGGCAGATGGAATTTTGCTAGTAAAATTTTATAAATATTATACTTTGACCTTAAAATCCTTTTTCTGTTGATGTAAAAAAAAACTCCTTAATTTATTTGTTGGCTATTCTTCAACATCATGCCACAAATTAAAAAAAAAAAAGAAGAAGATATATAATTTCAAAGAAAAACAACAGTCTATTCATATTTCATAATGATTTTTAAGAAATAATTATTATTAATTGTTAATATTATATATATTATATAAAATCGTTACAAAATATATATTTTAAGAAATAATTGTTATTAATTGTTAATATCATATATATATATATCAAATCGTTACAATATATATATATATATATCAAATAATATTTAGTAGGAAGGAAATAAGGAAAAAAATAAGAACTTAAACATAATTTTACTATTAAAAAGGATTGAGATGACAATATTACCCATCAATTAAAGTTAAATTTTCAATATCTACCCTAATCTAATCCTCCGTTCTATTCCTCTAACAACAAGCCGTCAAACTCAGTGTCTTGCTTGCCTCAATCTACTGACATATTCATCAAAGTTTTTAGTCTTGTTTTCATTCAAAAAAAAAAAAACAAATACCCTCAATCCCCAAATCATCTGTAATCTTTTTCCTTTCAAACTCATCTCCTTAAAATGCATATCAAACCATGGTGGCTGGTGAAGAGATCGTCGACGGTTCAGGCTCGACAAGTCCATCTCGTTCTTGTACCTTTCGCTTCTTCTTCGCCAATTTTCGTTGCACCAACGGGATTAAAGAAAATCTTCCAAGATCAGGTTTAGGTAACAGTTAATTTGGTGAAAAAAAAGAGAGAAGAAAGATGATTTTTTTAGGCTATAGAAAGAGAAGAAAAGGGCATGGTTCAAATGTCCTTTTCATTTTCTTCATTCATCATTATACTTGTAGTCTTGTACACCTAAACAAAGTAAGACATTCTCAAATATATTACAGAAAGTTTGTGAGTAATAATTATTCATAGAAAGTTAGAAACTTTCAACAATGAAGGGATGATCATGGCTTCTATGTTG
>AWWV01005396.1:0-12435 GCA_001974805.1 Corchorus capsularis | reverse complement strand
TATGATTCTCCTTCATTCTCTTGCCAAGGATACCAATGGTATGTATATATTAATATTAATATTGCCACTATTTCATATCTAGTCCAATACTCCAATTATCATAGGTTTGGGCATGAAACTAATATTATAATAATGATTATTGAGAATTGACTGAATGGATGGATCATGGATCATGGATGCAGGAATTTAAAATTGTATCCTAATGGATGTTGCGACTGGAAAGGGAAGTCTGTGTCGCTGTTTCTAACCCTCCAAAATACCCAAAATCTTCCAACTGGTTGGGAAGTTAGCTTAAATTATAAGCTGCGAATAAGGAATCAAGTTTCTGACAAGCACCAGGAGTTTACAAGTACTCCTAATTATTTTTCATTGTACTCTCAGAGTGGAAGGAAAAGGAATGTCTTATTATTGGCACTAATTTCTTTTCTTTTACATGCAGGTGGTAGTGGTACTTGCTTCTTCACTGCAGAAGTACCCAGCAGGGGTTTGAGAAATTTTCTAAAGCTGGATGATCTTAATACTCCAAAAAATGGATATTTGATTGAAGATACTCTGATTGCTGAAGCTTCAACTTGCTAGTGGTAACTTTTTCTAGCTAGTTCTGGTCATATAAACTACTATTATTAATTGCATTATTTCACTCTCGATTCTAGTTAAAATTGAATTTATTTAGTGAAAATAGATTTTTTTCCATTGTAAAAGAATATACTTTTAAGAGTAAATTTTATTTTATTTTTTTATTATTTTTGAAGATTACTATCAACCATTTTTTTTAGTTGAACTTGAAACCATCCACATCCATTTATATAACTCTAAGACTTTTAATTTCTTTTGATTAATATTAAGGGTTTAAATTTTATTAGGATCATCCTAAAAAGGGGTATTTTTAGGATTTCATTTTAATGATGCCACCTAATCAATTTTGAATCATCATCAAATCCCAAGTTGAAATATTAGGATATCAAAATGGAATTAGGATTAATATTAAGATCAAAATTGATTAGGTGGCATCATCAAAATAGAATCCTAAAAACACCCCTTTTTAGTTATTCTCTTGGTTGGTATATCCAAATTTGTTCACACAAACTGTACATAAGCATATCATAGATGATGCCATCGACACAATCATTGGAATCTTTCACTTTTCAGTATGTGATTCAAGCATTGCTGCAATGGAGCTAATAAGCAGTTGTTGACACTTACAGTGGACTCTAGAGTCTAGACTTTTTAAAATCTCAAATGAAATTGGACTCTAGGCCCAATTTTGACATGGACCTTTGCTAGCTACTTATAAATAAAACGTCCAGATTATTCGAGCCAATTCTCAAACAATCGAAATTTAACCGCTTGAAGCCCAAATATAAACGAGAAAGTACTAGATTCCTCGTCAGCATCCTATAAATACCAAACATGTTCTACCTCTGAGGCATCATCGAGAGATACAGAGAAAACAGAGCTAGAGCTTTCATCAGCAATCAAACACTTTCAAAGTTTTTTCCTCCAGTTATCCATTCACTAAACAAAAAATGTCGCTGATTCCAAGCTTCTTTGGCAACCGACGCAGCAGCGTCTTCGATCCTTTCTCCCTTGACGTTTGGGATCCTTTCAAGGATTTCCCTTTCCCTTCTTCTTCACTTACCACTCAAACCCCAGAAACCTCTGCTTTTGTGAACACCCGCATCGACTGGAAAGAAACCCCAGAAGCTCACGTCTTCAAGGCTGATCTTCCAGGGCTCAAGAAAGAGGAAGTCAAAGTGGAGATTGAAGATGACAGGGTGCTTCAAATCAGCGGTGAGAGGAACGTCGAGAAGGAAGACAAGAACGACAAGTGGCACCGGGTTGAGCGGAGCAGCGGCAAGTTCATGAGGAGGTTCAGGTTGCCGGAAAATGTGAAGATGGATCAAGTTAAGGCTTCCATGGAGAATGGGGTCCTTACTGTTACCGTTCCTAAGGAGGAGGTGAAGAAACCTGATCTCAAACCCATTGAGATTTCCGGTTAGATCTTTGATTGTATTCCAGTAGTAATATGTGGTTGAATTGTGTGTTAAACCGTAAAAGGATGGAATTAAGTTTCTGTTAATGTGTGTTTTGAAATTGAGATGTTCTAGTTTGTAATTGTAATACTTTCAAGTTTTCTAAACAAGTAAATAAAGTTAAACAATATCCTTGTCAAATTGGTAATACGTACTATTACCCCTTTTATTTTTAATCTTTTCCACGTAACATTTTGTTTAAGAACTTAATATGATCATACAAAATGGCATTCTGAGTTCTGACCAAACAACTTGCTTTTATTTTAAGTTTTAACCATAACTAGTAACTACTATTTCTTACAAGACAAATCAGCTAACGGCTTCATAAGTTCATTGAATTTAGGCAACTAGATGAAACTAACAGGACTAGTCCACTTAATTACTAAATATTAATTATAATTAACCAAGCAGAAATTATGCCAAATATTAATTATATGAAAAGAACCATATATATATAGTTATTGTTTTTGTCCCATGCATTTGGATGGAAATTATACATGAAATTGTAAAATATAAGTCTAAAGAACATCTCGGAGTCGCTCTCTTCTCCAAGCTTTTTATTCTTGCAATCCATATCCCTGCCATCCACCTTCAACAAAAAATAAAGTATATTATTTTTTAATCAGATATAAGTATTGCATTCTACTAAAGTCTAAATAAACCAGATATAAGGCAAGAAGAAAAATAAACTATGTTATCAATTACTAACCTGTTACTTACTAGAATTTCTCTTGATTATGGGTGGTGTTTTTGATATTCCACCATGAACAAAGATCTTTTTTTGGAACCTTCGATGCCTAAATTGCAAAACTTCTTATACCCAAACATCATCTTGAAAATTGGGCAACCCATCACAAAAATAAACAACTTGAACACATTAATTAGATGCTCCATATATTCCTTCGACTCCTTCTTTGCTTCTCAAAATCAAGTTCTAATTGCTACGACAATATGGTTGCAATACTTTGGGGGTATAAATAGGCTTAAAATTATTGATGCAGCCTCCAAATGCTGCACCCAATATCTCATATAATAACCTTTACCATGTTATGGATGCATAATCATGATTTCCTTCTAAAATTAGCATTTCTGAAAATTTATTTTCAAATATTTTCCTATCTTGACCAACTTGAAGGACAAGCAATTGCAATCCTTGAACATGACAGCAAAATTCAATGAAATAATTATATGCATCATCATATTCAAATGCATGCATTGTATCGTATGAAGAGGGAAAGAAAAGGAAACTTGTGAAAATGTCAAAGTTCTTAATCTCAACGACCGATAATTTTCCTAAATTGAGTTTGAAAAACGATAAAAAAAAAAAATCATTTTGCTTTCCTCTATAGACCCTTTTTTCCCAATTTGAGGGAAAAAAATATATTTTCGGCCATCCCAGTTGAGGAAATTTAACATAAACGATTGTTTGTATTTTTTGGGCCGGATAGGCCTAATTGCTGACAAAACCAAAGTCCAAAAGGATTTAAAAGTCCCATATGCAGGGTAGGCCCAATTTGAAAATAAATAAAATGTCCAGATTATTCGAGCCTATTCTCAAACAATCGTGAATTTACCTTCTTGAAGCCCAAATATATACTGGAAAGTACTAGATTCCTCGTACGCTTCCTATAAATATCAAACATGTCCCTACTTCTGAGGCATCCAGAAATACAATACGAAAACAGAGTGAAAGCTTCCATCAGCAATCGAACACTTTCAACTTCTTTTCTCCGAATCTCCATCAGCCCTTAGTAATGTCGCTGATTCCAAGCTTCTTTGGCAACCGACGCAGCAGCGTCTTCGATCCTTTCTCCCTTGACGTTTGGGATCCTTTCAAGGACTTCCCTTTCCCTTCTTCTTCACTTACCACTCAATCCCCTGAAACCTCTGCTTTCGTTAACACTCGCATCGACTGGAAAGAAACCCCAGAAGCTCACGTCTTCAAGGCTGACCTTCCAGGGCTCAAGAAAGAGGAAGTCAAAGTGGAGATCGAGGACGACAGGGTGCTTCAAATCAGCGGAGAGAGAAACATCGAGAAGGAAGACAAGAACGACACCTGGCACCGCGTTGAACGGAGCAGGGGCAAGTTCATGAGGAGGTTCAGGTTGCCGGAAAATGTGAAGATGGATCAAGTTAAGGCTTCCATGGAAAATGGGGTTCTTACTGTTACTGTTCCCAAGGTGGAAGTGAAGAAACCTGATCTCAAACCCATCGAGATTTCTGGTTAAATTATCGATGATCTCTAATGTGTGGTTGAATTGTGTGTTACTTTTACAAAAGATGTTATCAAGTTTCTGGTTTTGCGTGTGTTGATGATGATACTAATTAATGTGATGTTCTCTTCTAGTTTGTAATACATATTCAAGTTTGCTAATAGTAGTAAATAAAAATTTAAAAAATCATTATCAATCAAATTGGTAGTATCTTTTTTTGCAAATCCAGAATTTTTATAACATAAAATGGTTTACATTCTTACTGCAACTACATTAATCAAAGAATTAATGGTTTATTAACGGTTTTCATGTTCTTTCCTTTGTTTTGGGATGAAAATAGACTCCATCGTTCTGTCTTTTAGCGAGATCATTTTCAGATTAGTTCAAAGACTCACGACTCAACCACTTAAGAATTCAAACAAACAATCAGGACTAGTCCCAATTAATACATTATTATCATAACTGTAAATGCAAATCATACCTCAAGAACACGCCAAATACAATGATTAACCAAGCAGAAGGTATATATGCCTTGGAACTAATTCAAGGGCAAGCCATAATTAATCTTAACAAATAAATCAGTCTAACAATATCAGGTTTAGGAGCTCATTCAAAGATTTGCTTGAAGAGCCACCCTCTTTCAGACAAACTTCTGTTTTTTCCTTTAATTCCATAGCTTTCTTCCTCATGTTCTCTCCTTCAACATCCACCATTAGCCTCTTTATAGCTCCTTCTATCTTCCCTCTCTCTAACTGATTATCCAATTCCAGGCCTATTTTCCATACATAACAAATATACCTCATGTTCAAGATTTGGTCTCCAAAACAAGGCCTGCATAACATTGGTACCCCTTCAGACACACTCTCAAGTGTAGAATTCCATCCACAATGAGTCCAAAATGAACCCACTGCTTCATGAGCTAATACCTCCTTTTGCGGCGCCCATTTAACAATGCAGCCCTTTTCTCCAACTTTCTCTACAAAACCCTCTGGCAATAACTCTGTCCCTTCCGCACCAAGAACCAAACCAGGCCTAATCACCCACAAAAATGGCTGCTCACAGTTGGCCAAACCCCAAGCAATCTCAACAATGTCTTGCTCACTCAAGCTGGCCATACTGCCAAAGCTAACATAGATGACAGATTTAGTGGCTTGTTTGTCAAGCCAAGTAATGCAGTGAGCATCTTCCTTCAATAATGAGCTAGAATTGGATGGAGCTAGTTTATGAAAAGGGCCAATTGTGAAAATTGGAGCAGGTGAGTGTTCTTTGATCTTTGATAGTGCTGGTTCTTCAAGGAAGTCCACTGTGTTTGCAATCATACCCGAAGATCTCTTCGCTGCATTTAACGCTGCAGCTCTCACCTCTAACATTGCATCTGTTGGATTCTGTGACATTGTTGTAACCATTTGTTTTAGCTGCAGAGGTTGCAGCTCTGGTAATTGGGTTTCAAAGACAGACACTGTAGATAATTGAAATGGTATAAATTAGCTATTAGCACGCCACCAAGTGTTAGAACTTTAAAAGAAGAGAAAATTGATACTATTAATGTAGTCTTTGATTTATACCACATACAAAAATATAGTATAAGATCAAAATGTACCCAAAATAAAACATTAGGGTGCGAATTGCTATAAGATCAAAATAACCTTTCGGGTGCAAAATGTCGATCCGTTCAAACTTTAGGGGGCAAAATATGACTTAAACCGTACAAGAATCATAGCAGAATACTTGATGCCTTTGAGTTTGTTGTCTAAGCATGATTTTTCAGAATTTAATTAAGTTGGTACGGAACATTTCACTATATCATAGAAACTTTGTTGCAAAAAAGAAACTAATATAAGGAGAAAATTCAACAAAGTTGCATTTACCTTGATCAGAATGAGGAATGACAGCAAAAAGTAACATTGCTGCAGCAGTGGGCCGCATACTAAACCCTGGCAAACCAAGATCATCAGCAACACTTTGAGCAAAGTACATAAGAGCATCCGGCTATTGGCTGCTGATCCACATCCAAGATTTGCTTCAAGCATTGCTTAAATGGTGCTAAACAGTTCCTGTTGAGAGCCAAAACCAGATCCATAAAATCCTCTGGTGCCAGGGAGACTTTAGACTCAAGCAGCTTATCTGGAACCGATATGAAGGTGAACTGAGGGTGGTTTGAAGGGTTAGGAGAGTTGAATTCAGGGTGAACTATAGTAATTGAAAAGCCTTTCGAGTGTAAGATTGTTGCTAGCTGTAGCATGGGATTAATATGGCCTTGAAATGGGTATAAAACAAGCACCAACGTCCTGCTGATTTTTCCCCCTTGTTTCTCCATTTCTTTTCCCTTTTTTTTTCTGGTAGATAGAGTTTACAGTTTAGCAATGCAAGGGGCTTCACTTTATTGAGCTTAATGGAAAACTAGTGTGAAGATTTCAGGTCAATGGAATTATTAATCTTTCTGCATATCCACAATAGGAAACGATGTGACGTGTCTGTGTCGTGTACGACTTCTTTTCCATTTTACCAACCGGATTGCTAAACACCGACTTCTTTTGCTAAATACCGCCCTCTTTTTACATTTTTGCCATTTGTTCATATTTTGAATTTTCTAACAACATCTTCAAACTTCATTTCTAACAAATCTTCAAATTCATTTTCCTTCATTTTAATTATAAACTAATTAAATATTAATTAATAATAAACTAATTAGATACTAATTAAACATAAACTAAGTAATTTTAATTAACTAATTAAAACTAATCATAAACTAATTAATATTAAAAAAATTTTAAAAAAAAAAGTGGCCGAGCCGCCCAAGCTGGGCGGCCTTGCCCATGGCTAGCCGCCCGCTGGGCGGCTCAGCCATTTTCTTTTCTTTTTTTAATTTTTTTTAAATTTTTCTAAAAGATTTTTTATATCAACCCACGTTATCGTCCATTTTCGGAGTTCTCGGCTTGTTTCACGTTAGTAATTAGCTTGGAAATTTCAGAGAATTTGAAATATTACAAAATGAAACAAAAAGAAAAAGTGTCAAAAATTATAAAAAAAAACGACGATATTTAACAAAAGGGGACGGTAAATAGCAAACCCCTTTTACAAAAACTTGTCAAGAAAGAGCTCTCGGGACTTCCATAATTTTGAATTTTTGATGTCTGCATATGTTGATTTGTGAATTGGACTTTTGCCTGCGGAGAACTAGTGGGAATATAACAGTTTGTGGCTATATTTGTGCCACGACGTTATAAATAAATCTGTTCAAAGCCTACCCAAACAAGACATTTCATGAGCTATCTTAAAGCCAGCCATCATGGAACTTTTCTCACCAAAAAAGAAGGGAAAGCTATTAAGAACTGAAATCAATCAAGCCCACATTCGAAATCTTTGATAAGGAGGTGCAAAAATCTTTTGAAGGACTTAAAAACCCAAACAGCCCATTATTTATCCATTCCACAAAAATATGTATGTACTACAAATACTTAAATTCCAATGTGCAGTACAATGAATAAAATGTTTAATGCCCACATCATCATTTCACACTAATTCTACTCTAAAAATTATATAAATGAGTGAAGGGTCGTTTTTGATCTCTAGCTCACAACTCTAAGTGGAAATTAGGTACAAATTTAATCTCACCATGGGATTTCTTAACCTTTTCCATGCCAATTTGCACACATGTCCCTTTAAAGACATGATCATGATTACCTTGAAAAGGAGTCGGAAAAACTTAATTTAGAGAACAGTAAATTACATAGGGCAACTCTTGTGCACTAAATTTTCCATCATTTTTGTGTAAAAAGAGAAAATTTTTGGAATAAATAATTCTACTTGCCCCTCCATTTTGTTCCACACAATACTCTCCCCTCACGCGTCCATCACACATTAGGTCACGTGTCTTCACCTTTTTTTTTCTTTTTTTTTTTTCCTTTTTTAATAAGTTTAGCCTTGATTTTACTAAGTTTAGCCCCAATTTTAAAAGTTTATTGTTATTTTAAGGGTAAATTCCATAATTAATAATTTATTGTTATAGGGTTTTAGAAATAAAATATATAACTAAAATTCATTAAGTTTAGTCCAAATTAAAATGAAAATTTTTTCAAGGGTTAAAAAATTAAAATTTGTAAAGGGTGTGTTGGGTCCAATAAAACAATGAATAATACTTCTTGCCCCTCCATTTTGCCACACGCAATACTCCCTCCTGATGTGCCATCACACATTAGGTCATGTGTCTTCTCTCTCTCTTTCTTTTTTTTTAATTAAGTTTAGTCTTAATTTCATTAAGTTTAGCCCCAAATTAAAATTTTATTTTTATTTTAAGGGTAAATTTCAAAATTAATAATTTATTGTTATAGGGTTTTAGAAATAAAATACAAAACTAATTTCACTAAGTTTAACCCCAAATTAAAATTTAATTTTCATTTTAAGGGTAAATTCCATAATTAATAATATTGTTATAGGGTTTTAGAAATAAAATATATAATTAATTCACTAAGTTTAGTCCAAATTAAAATTAAAATTTTATTTTAAGGGTTAGAAAAATTAAAATTTATAAATAGTGTATTGCAACCAATAAAATGATGACATGTGCCTTGACGTATGATAGACACATCAGGAGGAAACATTGTGTATGACAAAATGGAGGGGCGTGTAGCAAAACCCTAAAACAATAACATGTGACCTGAAATGTAATTGACACGTCAAGAAGTAAATTTTGGGTGTGGCACTAAGTGGGTGCCTAGCATAATTCTTTTGAAATATACTCACATCAAATATTTTTCTACTCCAACTTTTCCACTTCAAACCTGATTCACACCAAAACACCATTTACATTATTATATCATTAAATTTTTACATTTTAATACCATTTTCATATATAATTTTATATCTAATATGCATCTCATTTTAAAATCTCAATTAAATATTTCTAATAATTTTTTTATAATTTAATTATAAACATTTAAATTAAAAAATAAAAAAGGAAAAGAAAAAAAATTGTTTTTTGTTGCAACACCAATTTAGTGTGCCTGATCGGGCCCAACGATTTGCCACTTTTCATTCGAGCCCTGTTTTGGTTCATTCTCCACCAATTTGGCGTTTTACCGCCTTGGTTGGAGATGACCTTAGTGGAGCACTTTAATGTTCTAAAAAAGTCTACATGGTAGTACAAAGGGGAATGAAGGCTCTAAATCATAGTACGATAATAGTAGGCAAATTTGCCCCCCAAAACACCCCTTTTTAATTGCCTCAATTCAAGTGAGGAGCAAGCAGCAAAGGAAAGATAAACATGAAGATGGGGGGACAAATGACATTGTTTTGGGGCAAGAACACGGCGGATATATTTCCAGGGTGGGAAGGTGGAAGCTTATGGTCTTATTTGTTTGGGTTAATTTGGGTGTTTCTTCTTTCGTTGATGGTTGAGCGGCTTTCCCACACCAGGTTCATCAAGCCTGGCACCCACCATGTCACGGCGGGGCTTTTGCAAACGTCCATGTATGCTATTAGGGTTGCTTTGGCTTACTTGGTCATGTTGGCTGTCATGTCGTTTAATGTTGGTGTTATCTTGGCTTCTGTTGCTGGATATGCTGTTGGATTCTTAGTTTATGGTAGTCGAGTTTTTAGGAATAATTCCCAGCTTGTTGCTTACGAGGAACCTTCGGATATTCCCCCTCTTAATTGTTGATTTATTGAAAGTACAATTAAGAAAAAAATAATAATTTAGTTTGGAATTAGTACTATTTGAAGGTACGTATAGTGTGTGAAAATCAGTTTAAGTTAGAGGGTTTTGATTTTTGATTACTTCCAAGTTTGAAGTTACAACCAAAACCAATGTCATGATTTTATATTTTTACCTTTAGGTAGAGTAGTTCCATGATTGTGGGCAAGAAACTTTTTATTTTTCATATTTCTCATGGTACAATCATTTGTTTTGGAGAAGCCCTTTTTTCTAATTGTTCTCAATTTCCTTATTGAAAAAGCTAGTGAACTGTACGAATTAGTTACTATACTTATTTTGGACAAATCTTCTTGAGCTCTCTCTCTGCTTATTGTTTTGAGATTCAACTGAGCATAGGGATGGCAGCGGTGTGGTTTTTTGCGGTTATTCGACTCGTTTAAAACCGTTTAAAATCCGAATCCGTTTATTAAACGGTTTTGGTGCGGTTTTGGATAGTGAGATTACTATCCGACGCGGATTCGGTGTGGTTTAGGTTTTAATATTTTGGATATCCGTTATCCGAAACCGTATAAGTTAAATGGTTTTGGATAGCGGATATCCGTTTAAAAACCGTTTAAAATCCACTTAGTAAGTACTGACATTTTTGAATTGGACCAAATGCCAAAAGCCCAAAATCACAAACCCAAATTTTCTAAATTGCATGCCCCGTCCATTACTAAATTTACTACTACTAGGTCCATCCAAAAAGGGAGGAAACCAATTTTTTATAGTTAAAACTTAAAACAAAATAAAACAATTTTAGTTGAGAATTAGGGTTTCGAAAAATTAAAACATAAAAGCAAACATTGAACTATAAAAAATTGGAAAGTTTGTGGTTTTGGATGCGGATTCGGTTTTTAAGTGGATATCCATTTAATAAACGTTTTTGCGGTGCGGATTTGGTTTTTATTATGCGGTTTCGGTGCGGATTTGGATATAGGTTTTCAAATTTAAACGGTTTTGGATGCGGTTTTGGATATTGAATTATTAAATGGTTTCGGTTTTGGATAATCAAAATTTTACGATTATCCGCACCGCTGCCAACCCTAACCGAGGATGTTGAATGATTTCATGGTGGTCTCACACCAAACAGTACACTTGAATGAATGCTCATTTCATTCATAAGGGGGGGAAAAGATTATACAAGAAAAAAGGCCCAAGTAAATGTCTGGCCGAAAAAAAATGAACTAAAAAAGAGGCCTCAAAGGAGTCGTCGATTGTATTTGTGACGGAAGCAAAAATGGGCCAAAGTCCAGTTGGTCAAAAAACCTATTTTGGGCCTCTGGAAAAAATCTAGCAGCCATCGCCCGAAGCCCATTTTGCTCATCCTTCACCTAAGTCATGAAATACGCACGCATGCATGGATATCTCTCATTGTGGGCAAAAGCATCAAATCAAAGTATCAAACCCCATTACCGGGCAAGGGGCAAATGTTAAATATGACCCACAAGCCACGTCCGAGGAATAGAGAGGCTGATTGATTATATAGATTGACTAATCTTGCAGAATTGCTGTTTAAGTTTAAACACACCTTGAGATAAGGTAAAATTTTAGTACTAAAGAACAAGAACTTGATAGAAACAGCTCAGACAAAAACATATAGGCTATAGCCAATAAATGGCTTTCTCAAGTATGGAGTTTGGACCATTAAATCACAGCGAAAATTCGTCATCGTCATAAATTAATGACAGATAAGGTAAATTTCCCGGAATTATATACAACATTCATCCTATTATTATTTTTTTTTTGGGCCAGAACTATTCATTTAATCATTAATGGAAAATTTCTTACTTTAGGAGATGGAAGAAAAGATTAGAAAATGTGATTTTGATAATTATGTATCAAGTTAATTACCAATTTAACTCTTTTTTTTTTTTTTGAAAAAAGAACTAACTTTCATTCATATAAGATGAAAATACAAAATAACTGATTTTACAATAATTTTAGGAATATCATCCTGCATTATATCAAATTTCAGTAAAACCTCATAATCCATTAAATTTTGCACCTGAAGAACTGGATCTTCCTTGGAAATCCAAAACGTCTGTCGTGAATCATGTTGATGTCTCGCTATCATGTCCATCACCCCCTCGTTGTCGCTTGTTCTTCCAAACAAAAAGTTTTGATCAACGATGATCAAGTGATTGATTCGACGCACAGATCTCTTCCTTGGCACCCAAAAGAAAAGGATTACCACGATTTTACCAAAGATCTGAATTAATAAAAGGTTGGTCATCCTTAAAACTATCATAAAATTCAGACTCGACAACTCAGATTCCAAAAGAACTGAGACTAGACTCGAAACTGACTCGATCAAACTAACTGACTCAAAACAACTCAAAAACAAACTCAAATAAAAACTATCCTTTATTGGAAAAATAAAGAAATTAACAAAATCCAAACCCTCCTCCTCCCCCTTGGTGTGATAACCAAGGAGGAGGAGGAGTCAAAAATACTAACGAGAACTAAAAAAAACTAGGGCAAAGGGAGAAGGGGA
>AWWV01005392.1:0-13888 GCA_001974805.1 Corchorus capsularis | reverse complement strand
AAAAAGGAGGGCCAAAAAAGGATTGGAGATGGGCAATTTAGAACTCTTGGGATTCCTCTATATTGGAAGGGAGACAATAGTGGCTTTGCTGGATTTTTCCTTCAATGCTCTGTGATAAAAATTGGGATGCCAGCCAAGTACTATATTGATCCAAAATAATGGGGTACCAACCATAAACATCATCAAATCAAAACCATGCTTTTAAGGGCATTATGGCCTGAAATTCTTATAGGGTTGTGTATGAAAGCTTTTCTATATAGTGCAGAAATGGCTGGCCCCTACTATATATATGCATGTACCATAGAAATCATAAAAATTGCAGATTGAAGGTATATCAGCCACCCCAAAAAGAGCCCAAAAGCATTTGGGTTTTGATTGATGGAGTAGGATTTAGGAGAATAAGTTACTAGATCAAGTTTTTTGGACTTGCCTGCCCAAATTTGACAGCTAGATTTTTTTCTGTCATCAATATTGGGGGAAAAAGTTTGCTTTAATATCAAGCATATGGTTGAAAACTAGTAAGATCGTAAACTTTTCTAACTGCATGTGTGCCTTTAAAGAGAAAAGAAATGGGTTGTACAAAAAAAAAATTCACGATCATGCTTAAATATTAAATGACATCCAACAAAATTATTAAAGATAACAAATCTAGTTGATTATGCCAATCAATTGATTGAAGAGAGTTTGTACTTAATTTAGGCACACATTAAATAAAATCTCTCTGTATATGCTCCAAGTTTTTTTTTCTTTAATTTGTATTCAATTCAATGTGCCAAACCTTATCTTATACCATTTCTTGCATAATAAATAGTGTAATTCACATTGTAAGAAAATCGGCACACACACCCCGTAGCTAGTCGTACCTTGGGACTTCTTGGGAGAGATTTCGAGTTCGAATTCTGAGATGGACAAAGTGAGATTATGGCTAGTCGTACCTTGGGACCTCTTGAGAGAGATTCCGAGTTCGAATTTTGAGATGGGTAGGGTGAGATTCTGGAAAAGGACATGACTACCTCCTAAAGTGTAATCCATTTCAATATCATATTCATCATGAGTAGGAAAAAAAATGGTTGATTTGAAGAATTTGTTGAACATGGAGTGGTAAGCAAATTTGAGATTGCTTTGTTAGAAGATTTAGAAAAAGTTATGGTGCTTGCATTTTGTCTTTTGGATCCTATGCAAACTAATAATTGCCCTTTTATTGACGACAAAAAGTGAATGCGGAAAGTGTCTAAGAAATACTTCTCCATTCCTTTTTCGCCTTTCGGCCTTTTCCCCTTTCCTTTAAGAGATTGAAGTGAGTGGGCAGTGTTGTCGTTTTTGGGTCAAAACTCAAATCATTTCAACGGTTGTGTTGAATTGAAGTTTTGAGCCCAAGAAGAGCCCATGTTCTTAAAGTCACAGTTTGGGCTTCCTTCAGAGCCCAAATTATTATTATTACTTTATTGTAGTTTTTTTTTTTTTTTTGTATGGAATGGTGAAGGGAACTTTCAATTTTCATTTTTCACCCGAATTAAGAAAAAAAAATGAAAATAAAGAAATGGGAGGCAAGATCCTTGGTTTTTGCCTCTTTTTGCACTCATTTCCCTATCAATTGAAAAATCAGTCTATTATTAATCCGTAGTAAGCAAAAAGATATTTTCTCAATATAGTAAAGTGGAGACATCATTTTCATGATGATTTTACCATTGGAGAAAAGACGTTTTTGCTTAAATATTGGTTAACATTTGCAGAGCATGAGAAAAAAAATGAAAACTATAACTCACTAATTATAAATATTTTAAATTCTATCGTCTTTTATTTATCTTATGCAAGCAAATATAATCACCATATATTTAGAAATCTTTAAATAACCTCAGGAAATAACGAAAATTAAATAAAAATAAGAAAACCCAAAAACAGTCCAACCAACTCGGTCCAAGTAAAAGACAATTGCATTATTCAAAAAATTAAACAATTTTTTGCTTGTTGTCCCTGCGTCAAAAAATTGTTCAACTTTTTTGTCTATTGAATAACTTTTTTTAAGGGAGAAAAAAAAGAAAATTGAATGTAATTAAAAACCCTTATTTTAATGAGTGGTATGCATTTATGTTGCAATTGAAATTTAAATTACTTATGTATGATATATCTAATAATACATGCTCTCCAACACATTTTTTAGTTTCTTTTGGGATGGCTGGGGATTGTTGTCTAAGAAATGTATGCATACTTTGAAACAAGAGTAGGTGGAAAATGTCCAATTTTCCTTAGTGTTAAACAACTGGAGATAAGGGAAGAAGACCCAAATTGATATGATTTTAAGGATAAGAATAAGATATGTTTCATTGTTTCTAAATTTATAATAATAGAAAAAACATACTAGCAAATATTCAAACCACACCTTTTTTTTTTTTTTTTCATTTTTTCCTCACACAAACATCTATATCTTTGGAACTTGAATGATACATAGTCTATAAACAAAGTTAAATTATATTATAAAGGCAAAAGAAAAAAAAGCATCCACCCTTTTTCAAGATATACTTAGGTAACATATCATAGCACTATATGTGTAGCAAGAATTGCCACGTTCATGACTTAAACCAATCAATCTTTTCACATATTTCTTTTGAATTTGATATTTTTTTCCTTTCTTATAATTTTTATTATATTCCTAAGCTAAAATTCACATGTAACCCACATATCCAAATCCCCTCCTTATCTTATCTAATCAGTTTTTCTTCCCTCTCAAAAAGGGTTCCAACTTCCAACTGTTCAAATGGCCAAAGATTTTGAGTGCATCCAATTGGATATTGCAAATAAGATTTATGGTATGGCCACTTACAAAGACAATTGCATTCCAGCAAGGTAGACTTCTTGGCCGCTACATGGTTGAGATTAGGAGACAAATTTGGGTCAAATTTCTTAACCTTGTCTTGCATAAAAGACACAATATTTGGTCTTGGTAGGGTCTTTTTTTGGGCCTTTGCTCCCCTATTTGACAACCTTGGATGGGCTTAAAAAGAAGAAATAAAGCTCAAAAACTATGTAGGAAATTAGGATTATTGATCAAATAGTTTTGGGTTTTAATGTCAATATATCTCAATGTCTTGGTGACAAAATTTGGGTACCCTAGCTCTTCTTTTAGCTTCATAATAATAACTTCATTACTAACATGAAAAATCATCTTTTGTTTAGTCTACACCATATACCAACCAACTAATGAAATGGGAAAATGGGTTGGGTTACAAGAAAACAAAGACCTTCAAAAAATTATAAAAGGAAAAGACTGACCAAAAAACCATGGCCATGCAAGGTAACTTTAAGAATGCATGGTGCATAACAAAAGAAAGCTACCCAACATAAAACATGAACCCATCAAAACATGAATCCATCCAAAGATTATATGGAAACTTTGGCTAGAGGGGATGAAGACACAAGCAGCTAACAAAAGTAAGGACAAACGTTTTGATCAAATATTGGATTGTTTTTGCCTTTGATTTTTGATTATTTGATCTTAACCAAAACGGGGGCCAAATGCATGTGGTCACTGTCCAATCTGAAATTTAATCTACTTTTCTACTTGTAGGACCTTCATAGACCTAAGATTTGAGGCAGATGATATTACATTGCTATTCATATATGGCTTAAATTTACCCTTTGGACCATTCTAGAGTATATCTTCAATGTTGCCAATCAGAAATTTGGCCGGATTAATCATCTTTCACGTGTGCCAGAGGTGACAAAAGAAATCCGATTTCGGAAATTTACCAAAAAGAAGAATCTTAAATTCCCCCAAAAAAACTCAAAGATGGAAATAATTTTTAGAAGACGATATAGAAGTCTTGCTTAAGTAAGACGTTATAATGCGCCGGAATTGCTTAAACGGAATGAGATGTTTCATTTCATGTTTACTCAGAAAAAGGAATCGAAGGGCAAAACCATTTTTTCATGGCAAGTTTTAATCAAAGATCATAAACAGAGATTTGGTTAAGATGGAGACCCATTGAAGAAGCCGTCACCAATTTTGATATTGGTTAGAAAGTAAAGAAGGAAAGGACCCCCATAAAATATACACATTCAATTCTTTGTTTCCACAATATTATATCATCACCGCAATAAATTGATTAGACCATTCTTTCTTTCTTTCTTTTACAAAGAGGGGAGAAAAGAAGACGAGACTCGAATCCATACCCTTACATGAGTTTATCAACTTATCGGCCAGTAGGCTTAAAAGGTGGAGGTCTGACTAGACCAATAACTTATTATTATCATCTTAATGCAATGTCATGATCATCAAACTCAATTGGGCGGCCTTTGGTGGATCTTCTAAGAAGTTTATGAAGAGAAAGCTAACAAACGAAATCATGAAAGCCACGTGTGGCCTGCCGGTTCGCGATTTCGGCACGTGTGTGTTATGCCCTAGTATATGCCCACACAACCACATGCTAGATAAGCCAACCACAGCCTGATCCTCCAACAGTATAAAAGAGATGGGCAATTTCAACTTGTGATATAGGCCAAATTCAATGAGTATTGACTAACTCCCCATATCTCAAACGGGAAAGCTAGCTATTGCTTAATTGGATTACATGGATTTTTTACACTAAAAGGTTATTATTTTCTTCTTTGGTGGTGGGACTTCGCAACACATTGATTATAGCTTGTACATAAATATTTCTATACTAATATAGAAAATAATCTTAGCATCATCTACTATGAATGTTCAAGTAACTAAAATGGGTATATATATGTACATTCGAATATTTGATTCAGTGATTGATTATGATATATCTTATTAAAACGATAAGATTTGAATCTCATCATGTGCCAAGTAAATAAAAAAGAAGGCTTATCAGTTAATGAGTAGAGAAAAATAATGGGATTGTTGTCCTAATTAAGGATCAAGCTGAATCATGCCTTGAAATGATGTATATCCACCTTTTGATCTAATATTGGGCATAAAATTCTACAAGTGGAAAATTAAGCTTCACACTCAAAACACCTATGCATAAATAGAAACTATTTAGAGAGCCATTGAATTTTATTCTTTGAAAATAAAAATCCAAAACTTCTTCAAAGGGGAGAAATAAACAATATTTGTTACAATTATATCCAAATTCAGAAATTAATTTGAGTGTGAATGATTTAATCCCTTTTCCTACTACATATTATATATATAAATTGAGAGAATTGCAACTTTTGAAATACAAAACTTTTCATTCTTAGCTGCAAAACATCATTTTCCTCATCAATGCTTGCAAGATTAATGAAAGAATCTTTTTTTTCTTTCTTTCTTTCAAAATCCTAAGCTGGTTTGTGTCTCATTCCTCATCTTTTCCTTTCTTTCTAGTAAAACAAGCTGTCAGGTGAATTGATAAAGACATTGTCAGAAACCCATATCTGATTTAATTTAAATTTTTAAAAAATGACAAAAAGTTAAAGTTTACTAGTACTACTAACAATGATACCAATAATAAATAACCATTGATCACCTGAAATTCTAGCCAATGTTTAAAGGATGATCTGCCCCTACCACCTGTTAAAAAAAAAAATGGTTGCTCGATTAACTCGAAGGTTTAACCCCAGAGCTTCCCCAAAGAGGGGGCAGCAAAATATTACTGGGCCAAGGTTGATTTCCATCAGTCAAAGGTAACTTAATTAGCAAACAATTAATTAACACCCTTATGATGAAAAGAATCTAAATCTATTAATGTAATTATTATAGAGTGACTTACAAGTTCTGGTAAAAAAAAAAGGAAGGATCTATCAAATTCTATATTTCCCTGCATTTCTATGTTGTGAAGACTCTTTATTTTACCCTAAAGTACCTACCAATGTTTGTTTGGTGGTCGGAAGGAACTTATATCTCATAAATAGGTTTCAGATTTGAATTTTGTGAATTGAGAATGTAAGCATTAAAAGAACTTCTTGTTGTGGGCCTTGTAGCTCGTATACATGCATGTAGATTAATTGCCTATCAATATAACTATTGAATACCGGAGAACTTATGAAAGATATGATTCTGAGCCCATATGTTTGGTCAGTTAGAAGGAGTTTGATATCTCATAAATACGTTCTGGTTTTGGATTTTGTGAATTGAGAATGTAAATATTAAGAGAACTTCCTTCCTGTTGCGACTCCTATACATTATCAATATAACTATTGAATATCGGAGAATTTATATAAGAAAAATGTCCGACATGCTATTCCGAGTCCATATACTAAGCATAAGTCTAATGATGTAGAGGTAAAAGTTGAGATTGGATCGAAGTAGACGACATTGAACCATGGCCAACAACCACTCAAAAGCCAATTCCACTAAAACAGAGTAAGAGTCCCTAGAATCCAAGGAAACACAGGTCTTTGCCCCCCACCATGGACATCTCAATTCTCTCTAACTTTTCACAGTATGGGAAGAATTGGATTGACAATTTTTTTAAAAAATACTTATTTCCCTTCTACCCCACTTTCACTCAATAAAAACTAAAGCACAAATTCACATCAAAAATTAAAAAAAAAAAAAAAAGTGGGGTCTCTCTTCCAAAACCCTCCAAAACCACTCTTCATCATATAAGATAGTGCAATTAGTGTTTATAAAGCTACCTCTTCCCACTACTCTCAATCATTTCAAAACCCCTCTTCCGCCATTTTCCTCTTTTCTATTCCTTTGATGAACTCTTCCAATATATACCTTTGAAACCAATTTCAAAGTTCTTCACTTTCAACTAAAATCATGTCAGTTGCAGGAGTTAATTCAGACCCAGATCGAATGTTCAAAAAGTCATTCCATCGACGGAATGATTCCGGCGAACTCGACGTGTTCGAAGCAGCTCGCTATTTCTCCGGCTACAACAACAACGAAGCAGCAAGCTATAATTGCGCGACGTTTACTCAGAAAATCATGCGGGAAGATCGGCAGCCATGGCGGGGAGGAAGAATCAGCCTGGACGTTCCCGCCATGAGATCATCGAATAACAACAACCCTCTTCTTCATCATCATCATCAGAATCATCAACAAATTGTGGAAAAGCAGATTAAAGAGAAGAAATATAAACAACCCAGTTCTCCAGGTGGAAGACTCGCGAGTTTTTTGAACTCACTTTTCAATCAAACGAGTTCAAAAAAGAAGAAATCGAAATCGACAACTCAGTCAATGAAAGATCATGAAGAAGAAAGCCCAGGTGGAAGAAGGAAAAGAAGAAGCAGCATTAGCCATTTCCGTAGCTCGAGTACAGCCGATACGAAATCTTTCTATTCTTCTTCGAGTTCAGGGTTCCGGACACCGCCGGCGGCAGCTTATGCTCAAACGCCGACAAAAAATTACAAGGATTTCCGAAGTTACTCTGATCACAAACAGGTTTTGTCTCTGTCGTCGAAACAGAGCACTAGAGGAACAGGAACAGGGCAAACGAAATCTACAGCTTTACAAAATAATAACAATACGACGTCGGATTATTCATGGTTGGATGAGAAATTGAAGTTCATCGATGGCTACTCAGATAAACAACAACACAAGAACAAAGATCAGAAGGAAAAGATTAATTGGGCTGAGAAATATCCATCTGAAGAGAAAGAATTCAGAAAGTTTAGTGAAATTGATGAGGGAGCTGACAGTGATTCAAGTTCTGATCTGTTTGAGTTGCAAAATTATGACTTAGGCATCTATTCAAGTGGTTTGCCTGTTTATGAAACAACACATATGGATAACATCAAGAGAGGAGCACCAATTTCCAATGCTGTTCTATAAAAAAAAAAACTATACATTTTTTTTGTTTTAATCTTGTTTTTTAATGGGTTTTTTTTTGTTTTTTTTTGGTACATGGTTTATTTTGTTTCTCATTGATATGAAAATTGATGTTCATGTTCCTAGATTTTGCTTTTTTTTTTTCCAGCTTTCTTTGAAAGTTGGTTGAATGCTTTTCTCTGTATGTACAGTTTGGAATGTTTGTTTGTCTTTCCTTCCCATTCAGTTTTCTCTCTTCTTTTTCTGTTTAGCTAGTTTATTTCATTTCATGAGGAGTAATGCAAAAAAGAAAGCACCCAAAAAAGTTAAATAAAAATAGATAATAACATGCCTTAAAAGTCCCCTAATGTGTTTAGCTTAGATTGTGCCATGATTAGTGATTTTCCACTAAATTAATGGTGAAACATTAGAGAAAAAAAATTGGCATCATTACGTCATAGAATATAGATTGTATCTTCTTGATCTTTTTTGACTTTTGGGCAAAGAAACAATAATAAGTGTATGTAACAACATTAAATTAATATATTTCCTCCATGCACGTGTGATTCATGTTATATGCTTTACCTTTTTCTTACCCTTTTTCTTTTCTTCTACTATACTATACAACTATTTTTCAAAAATGAAAACAATTAAGCATATTTGTGCATTTGGGTATCACAAATCAAATTCTTTAGTATATTAAGTTTTGTCATGCTTGATGATTAATTAAGCCACCATATAAAAATTTTGTCTGCAAATTCAAATGGTTCAATGTGTTCCCTCTCTTGATCTAGTGGTTAGGAGGTTGAAAACGTCATGTAGACATAGATTCGAGTTTCACCATTTATTTTCCCGTACTTGTAAATGAAAAAAGAAAAAGGGTTCATTAGAGTTTGCTCGTCTTGCCTATATCACTTGGTCCAACAAGAATAGGGACCCTATATATTTTGTTGTTTTTTTTTTGGCCATAATATAGTTTGTTGTTCGGATCCAAAATTTAGATGTTGAGTTGGAAATGTCAAACATTTTTGGCAAAATTCAATGAACTCAATTAGTTACTAACCTCTCCTAGAATTCATCATTCTTTCTTGTAGAGAGGAAATGCCCAAATTGATGCAATGATCATTGATAAGGTAAAAGCATATAAAAATATGGGTAAAACATTGTACGGACAATCTTATCATACCAATTTAAATAGTGAACTTTCACCTAATCTCCAAATTATTAAGAGTTTGATTAAGTGCCATACCATAAAATTTCTGTCTAATCAAACAATCAACATAGAAAAGGCAAGGGCGGTTTATACTATATATCTATTTTATACTTCTATCTATATAGTTAAGCTAACATCATAGACAAAATCCTAAGACAATATATATAATTATTATTTATAAATATATATCCACATAAAGAATAATTAGGTGGAATAACTAATTAAGAGGCAAGAACCAACTTTTGTACATATATTTAATTAAGCTTATATATATGTCAACAAGGAATTATTGTTTCTTATTCAAGACAAATTTAGGCCATAAGTAATAGTAGCATACAAAAATGGCACTGTTTTTGGAATTTTCTTACAGGGTTTCTATTATAGGTGAGATGGGATTTAAGATTTGGAATTAGTTTTCGCCAATTTTCCATTTTCTTTTTTTCCTCTTAGGTAATTTAGATGACCAAGGATGGAACTTCACTTACTTTTTTTTATCTCATCTGGTATCCAGGACTTTGCCCTGACTAATCCGGATCTGACCCACGTCGCATACCTAGTTATGATGGGTGAGTCTCCCAATAAGGGCAACTGCGTATGCAAGGTCTCCTGGAACTTCACTTACTAAATATAACTAAATTACGGAACTTCTAAACATATTGTTTTAGAACTAATTTCAAATGCCAAGTTCATTAGCATTTAAATAAGAAATTATATGTTTTTGCTTTAGCATCTTGACCTTAAACAGAATCAAAATGATGGGGTTTCCAAATTTAAAAGGAAATTTTTGTAGCTCTCAACTCAATCCCATCTGTGTGAGTACATGCGTATAAAGCTAAAAGTAGGGTTTTTAATGTTTTCCTTTCCCTCTCTTTCTCATCAATTTCTTTTTGGGGTTTTGGCATCAAAATAAAGCCATAAAGGCTAAAGCTAGCTACATTGATCATGAAACCTATTACTAGCCTTTAGAAAGAAATGAATTGGAATGATGCAGAAAAAAATGATGTATATAAGGCATGATTCCGAATAATGGATGGGGTACCCAAAAGGGTCCAGCAAAGCATGTAACATTTTTCATGGGCCTAGTAACCTAATTGTGATTAATTTTCAAAGTTAATGTTGATGATTATTACCCCTATAGTTTATTTTATATATTAGGGATGAGAAACAAGGAGACAAGAATGAGATAAGCTTTTTCTTTTAGGTAAATTAAAATATTTTTTTCCTTTGTAAAAAGCTGATTAATAACCAAACCAAGTGAAACACAACTCCAATTTACTTAGCTTCTTTTGCTGCGAGATTAACTCGAAATTATATGTTCTGTCCTTTCAATCACCAAAAATTTATGTGATCTAATCTAATATCACATCACCTAAATAAACCAAAGGTATGTTAATTGTAGTAATGTCTTAGTATATTGGTCTTTATTATTACAAGTACCACCCTAATTAATGTCCTGGAAAATTGTCAAGACAGCACCAGTCCAGAATTCCAAGGCCTGAAAGGGACTCATGCAAAATGATCACAATTGATCATATGTTATTTAACAGCTGAAAAGGAGATAATAATACCAGAAATAATCGTCATGCTAGCGGCCACGTAGTCTGCTAATATAACATCGGAGTACTCTTAGGTCCTGTGGTCAGGATTTGAACCCGGACGACCTCAAATTAAAAACAAAAAAAGTTTAATCATGTTATGTACTATACTATACTGATCCTAAACAACATTATCATACATCATTTTTTTCGACATTCCATTATATTGCCGGTTTGAAGAAGTAATAAGAACCCTAATGATACCTTCTCATTAAACATGAAATAAATGTTGGGTTTCATAAAAGAAAAGGGAAATTTGGGGTTTTAGAACTGAGGAATCATGTTGGATTAGCATTAGATGTCGGTAAAAGCATGATTCCTTCTATAAGAAAGAAACTGCCAAAACAATGGCTAGGGAAAATCAAGTGGATGATCCAAAATCATGGAAGTGAATTATTAGTAAAAAGCAAAGCAACCTAGTTTGAGGCTATAGCTTTTGAACCATATTTTGAAAGGTACATTTCCAGGACAGCCATCACATAATTTATGAGCCTACCCATATGTTTCAATAGTATATGTAGGAATTGCAATTTGAGCTTGGGATGTAATATAACGTTAGACCAATGAAATTTCTGAAAGAGATAGAAGCTAAAGTAAACAACAAACAAGTAATCCAAAAAATTTCCCACTCTTTTCTAGCCAGAATCTATTGTCTCAAGAAAAAAAAAAAAAAAAGAGATTGAGAAATCCCCATATTAATACGAGAATTTTGGCTCCATATCTATCTAAAGAATCAATTTCCATAAAGTGAGTGCAAAGAGAATAAAGTTAGTACTTGGGTTTAGCTGTGGAGTGTTGAAAGAAGAAATCTATAAATTCCACTAAAGCAAGTAAATTTCCACACTTTCAAATTCATGGGAAACCAATTCCCAAGTCCAGCAAGGAAAAGTTGGGCTCTCTTTTCCTGGAATTAGTGTAATGGGACGGACCTGATTGGCCCATTTGTTTATAAGACTTTCTTCCTTAAAATAGTAACAAGATTAGTAAAACCCAAGTTCGAAAACCATTTGTCTACTCATTCCCCATGAAACCCAAGAGGCCGTTTGTTGCTTTTCATGGAATAACTCTCCATAGGAGAGTGATTTCAGGGAAAGTAACAATTAAATTTCATGGAGAGTAGTTTCAATGGTTTGGTTTATCAGCATTTTCCTTGAAAAATAATCTAATTTTAATGATATTTACAATTTCCATGCATGGGTGAGAAAAAACGTTCCCTACCCCTTGGAGGTCGTTTGTTGCTTTCCATGGAATCACTCTCCATAGTAGAGTGATTCTTGGGAGAGTGATTCCAGGGAAAGTAACTCTAGGGAAAGTAACAATTAAATTCCATGGAGAGTACTTTCAATGGTTTGGTTTATCAGCATTTTCCTTGGAAAATAATTCAATTTTAATGAAATTTACACTTTCCATGGGTAAGAAAAAACTTTCCCTACCCCCCATGTGAGAAAGTATTTTCCCATCTAGCAAGGAAAGTAGGTGCCCTACAAGGTGCCCTTAAAATCATTTTCTCATCTAAAATTATCAAAACAAACGATGGAGAGTGTTTCCATCATATTACTTTCCCAGGAAAGTAAGCAAAACAAACGCACTCTTGTGGAAAAGTATTCTCCCATCTAAAGTAGGTACCCTACAAGATACCCTTAAAATTATTTTTCAATCTAAAATTATCAAAACAAAAGATGGATAATGTGTTTCCATACTTTCCCAGGAAAGTAAGCAAAACAAAAACCCTCTAAATAAAACTACAACTCTACAACTCTGAACTCTCCTTTCCCTTTCAACAAATAACAATCCATCCAGCTTCACACCCAAATCCCCGTTTCCCATCAAAACTTTCTCTTCTCCCCAAATACCCACTCTACTTTATGCCGCGTTATGGTTTGATTTTGATTGAGTTCTGTGGACTTGGAATGTACTTTAAGATTCCCAATTGGAAGTTTTCGTTTGATCTTGGGAGTGATTGTGAAAATTCAGTTAATGTTATTATCTGTTAAGTAGCAAGTAATTTGAGTGTTAAGCTGATAATTTGTTAATCCCGAAACTGTATTGAGTTTAATAATTATTCGAATTAACCCTTTATCTAAATTAGTTGTCAAGTTAATTAAGTTTGTTAGTTTGGTGATGGGCGGCTGAAACAAATTTGCTTTCGATGCTGTATGATTATTTGCTTGCTAACATGTTTCTTTTTGATGAACAATTGAATTGAAGCTTGGAGTTTTTGTTGATAAACTTATAGAGAAGCCTTCTCTGGCTTTGATCCTGAAATTGTTGCTAAAATGGGTGACAAAGAAATCAATGAGATATCATCAAACAAAGCAATCATGTTACCAGAAAGCAGAGTAAGGTGCATAGTTGACAATGCCAAATGCATACTCAAGGCAAGTTTTTTAAAATAGAATTCATTCTGCAATTCTATAATTCAATTGCTTAATCAAACTTGTTTATCTCAAAATGCAGATTGTGAGGGAATATGGGTCATTTAGCAGCTTCATGTGTGGTTACGTGAATTAGAAGCCAACCATTAACAAATACAAATACCCCAGAAATGTTCCACTCAGAACTCCAAAAGCAGAAGCCATTGGCAGGGACTTACTCAAGCGAGGATTCTGTTTCGTCGGTCCGGTGATTGTGTATTCATTCATGCAAGCAGCATGATTAACAATTGATCATCTGGTTAGATTGTTTCAGATATGATGGTGAATGTGTAGGCCTTGCTGAAAGACCTTGGAGCCACATTTAAACATCTCTACAATACTAACCCTTTTAAGTCCATTAATTTTCCCCTTCCCATTTTGTTAATTCTTTAGCTTTTGATGTATATAGAACACAAAGGGCAGATATATGTAATTGTTTTGCCTATGATTAAGTCAAATAGATGAATGAAGAATTTGAGATTTATTTCTTGGATTATAATTTGCTGTCCATTTCCACTATAAATTAGTTATATGTTTCTGATAAGAACATTAGGGTGACAATGACGGTTATGGAGTTGATGTCCTAACGACAACAAAAGAATAATTGCAAAGTTCTTACATCTTAATCCTGTTCCTGACAATGACGATATGGATTTGGCTGTGGAGTTTTGAAAGAAGAAATTTATAAATTCCACCAAAGCAATTAAATTTCCACTACTTTCAAATTCTGGTCTACCAACGGCTATATTACTTAATAGGCTTAGCAAGGCCCATGGGAAACCAATTCCAAGTCCAGTAAGGAAAAGTTGGGTTATCTTTCCTGGAATTAGTGTAATGGGACGGACCTGATTGGCCCATTTTCTTATGACTCTTTCTTCCTTAAACCAGCCAAACCCCAAATTAAGTTCTGTTTGCCCATGAATTCCCTTCAAGAACATGATTTTTCCCTGGAAGAGGATTAAAA
>AWWV01005391.1:0-18613 GCA_001974805.1 Corchorus capsularis | reverse complement strand
ATAATTGGTTAAGACTAATTTAAATTAGGTAATTTTGCAATTAAATTAAATTAAGACTAATTTATATATCTTGTACTAGTATACATGGATAAATTAATTTTCAAATTAGGTAATTTTGCAATTCACTACTTAAATGACCCTTCCAGCTGGAAATTGAAATACTTTTTTTTTTCATTTTTTTCCTTACCGTACTACTAATAATAAATTAATAATAATATGAAAAATTGAAAATATGTTTCGGCAAAAAGAGAAATATGATCTCAAAAAAAAAAAAAAAAAAAACTCTATGGAGTAAGAAATATGAAAACGACGTCGGAAGGAGCTGATAATGAAAAGCTAGTATATAAATGAATCAAACGAACAAAAAAAACGAAAAAAAGGCAGAATCAAACGAAACCCTGTTTTCCTGGTCGGCAATCTATCGACAGAAGATTAAAAGATCGAAACTTTTTTTTTTCCTTTTACTTTGGGTTCTAAATTGTTGCTTGAATCGGCCATGGTTCTTGGGGGTTTTGGTGTTCGCAGTCCAAAAGGTCTGTAAACCCTAATCTTACTCTCTCTCATGCTTTTTTTTTTTCCTCATGCAAAGTTAGATTTTTTTTGTTGTTTTTTATTATGATTTTGCAGATCTGGGTTCTTTGTTGAATATAAATTTCTGATAATATGTTCTGCTATTATCGGCATTCTCTTTTAGCATCAAAATTTATGTATTTGAAAAAGGCTTTTTACGATTTTACGTGATGGAAGCAATTTTAATTTGATTAAAATAAAAAATCCCAGACTCACAATTCGAATAAGAACCACCAAAGCCATCGAATAAGTTTGAATAATGTATTGTCGCCTTGCCTTGTAGGATTGGATCATTTGGTTGATTTTAAAGTACCACCCTCGCAAGAACAGCGTTGCCAGACTTTAGTATCCTTTTATGAAAGGGTAAAGTTGCTCGGTTCATCATGTTGTTATTTCAATTACTTGCTTATAAATCTCATCTCTGCTGCTTCTGCTATGGGGTTATTGTGGTCTAATTTGGAATCCTGAGGTTATTAATTAACTTTATCATCAAAGGCATGTTTTTGGTACCAACTGCCATGCATGTGGAGTAGGTGTTCTAGCAAATTGGGAACGTTTTGTGAAATAGATCTTTATAATAAATTGACATTTATATAGGTGTTCTAGTTAATAAATTTTGGTAGAGTTTTTTATCTGAAATTGCATAATCTTTATCCATAGTTCACTTTAAAAACTTGTGCATTCATTGAGCTCATTGTTCTGGTACATGAAGCAGTGCGGGATCGGAATGAGAAAAGTCGGAGGGAAAGATTCTCGATACTGCCAGAAGTACCTGAGAGAACTTGAAACTGATTGTGGTATGGCCTCTAGGCTCTAACTTATTATCAGATGTTATATATCTTTCAAATTATGTGTTTCTACTTGAATATCTAGCTTAGTATATGAACTATGAAAAGTCTTATTGAATCTTCTTAAGGTAAATGCCATGCCATGTTTGATTCATTTTTATTACTTTTGTATTAATATAGTTTTCACACATATTACAGCTAAATTCAAGTCTTCTTGGAGTGATTGGTGGTCAACTGACTTGAAGAAAGTTTACTGTCAGGAACGGATTGCAGACTATGCTTATGTAGGGTCCCTCTCAGCTAAATTTATGTAAACTCTTGATGGTTTTTCAGTTTGTATCTTAGTAATCTCTTATTTTGTTTCAACAGATGCAGTGTATAACCAAACATGAGAATGGGGGGATTGAAGCTCGTTGCTGTGCCACGGTTCTTGAAGAATTTCATACGGCAGGCTGCAAAGTTTGAAGATCGGATTCGTTTGGCACCTCTTTATGTTTATGTTTGGAGATTGTAGTTGCTACTTATGTTTCTTTAGGAAGGATATATTAATGATCTTACTTTAAGACATGTGGGTTAGGGTTTTCACCCTAAGAAAGAAGCTCAAGACGTGGGCATTTCATTTCTTTTTGTTAAATTGACTTGTATGTATATATAACTGGAGCAACCTATATTATATCTACTTATTTATTCAAGGGTAATTTTCAATGCTTAAGTTGGTACAATGAGATTAGAAGGGCTTTAAAAGGAAAAGACATGCATTTAATGTTTACTTAGCAACAAAACATAGAATGACATATATCCATAAACATTACAAATTTACAATAACTTAGATTTTCATCTAACAAATTATTCCAAAAAAAAAAAGACTTTCATGTAACAACTAATTCATGTCGAGTTTGTCCAGCATGCATGAACATATATCTACCAGCAACAAGCATTATGACACTTAGAACACCAATTTTAATTGGAAATCCTAGACCCAGTGAAGTACTTTTGTGCCTCACGGCATGTTTATGACTACTAGGTTTAGACATGGCAACTGGGGACATCAAACCCTGGTCCTTCATAAATGATGAATACGATTCGATTTCCTCTCTTGTCAATGCTGGTTTCAGCGACTCCTTCACTGTTTGGAAATGGTGATTGCAAACTACGGTGGCAGATATGTTTTCCCTTAGAGCTACAATTCCAGCTTCCCTGCACAAGCCCTCCAATTCGGCCCCTGTGAAGAGCTCTGTATCTTCTGCTATTCTTCTCAAATCAACATCACCACTGATTTTCATGTTTCTTGTATGTACGCAAAGGATCTCATACCGAGCTTCTAAATCTGGAGGTGGTACATAAAGCACCTGTATTTTCATGATAATAGAAGTTAGAAAAGATGAATAGGCACAGAACTCTTTTTCTGTGTTTCAAATAAAGACCATACAGAATGCCAAGTTTTTCATGCCTTCCATAATAATATGTTAACGTGTTTGTGTATTTTCTAATGCCATGAGACACAACCAAGACTTCCGAATATAAATTGGAATGAGATGAACAAATACCAAATATAATAGTTTCTACAGTTGCTTCACCTTTTGAAGGCTAGCATAGGACTAACGGGCTAAGACCATAAGACTGGATTTGGAACACAAATAGTAAAGTAACTAATCAGATATGATATAACAGAGTTCCGTACCAGATCAAATCTTCCAGGGCGCATGAGGGCAGCATCAATTGCATGAGGACGATTGGTAGCAGCTAAAACAAGAATCCCCTGAAAAGCAATTAATCTCAAGATTAGGAAACAGAAAAGAGATTCTAATCATACAAAGAAAACTAGATACCATTCGTCCATCCCTAGGCTCTTTCCTGATTTTATGGAGTGAAAATCAGGATTCAATTATTATGGGACATATTCTCTTTAAGCCAAGACAAGATGCTTTAGCACTACATCTTAAGAGCAGCACGTCAGGTTCCACTATAGAAGCTTGCCAAAATCATGATTACCAAGTTTTCATAGTATTTAAGCTAGCAGAAGTTAAAGCTAATGGGACTAATACTTACTTTTGCCTGTTCCAAACCATCCATTTCAGTCAGTAACGTGGACAAAAGCCTCTCTCCAACTGCAGTACTGTTCCTTGAGCTACCACCTCTGCCAGTTAAGGGAGACAAAGTAATTTGTACCCATTCTAAGAGGCTTGTTCATTCAGAATCTTAATAATAGAAGAAAAGTTACGAGGAAATCTACACTACAGACAAAGCTTCTTGGTCTTTCAATGAACTCAATCCAAGTAAAATGCAGCTACTTACCGTTTGGCAGCAACAACATCAGCTTCATCAAAGAATATTATGCTTGGAGCTGCTAGACGTGCCCTACGAAATGTATTCCGCAACAAAGCTTCACCCTCTCCAACATACATTGAATATAGCTCTGCACCACTGATTCATAAATTATAAATAGACCAGCAGTCTACCATATCTATAAACAAGCACAACTGGAGACAACTAGCAAAATAAACATACTAAAATCTTAACTCTACAAGTCATTATGGAAGTTCCCATTATTTGCTAAGATTTTATCCAGATATGCATGTCTAACTTTGAAGCATATTTAATAAGGGATAAGTCATAATCAATTTGAATATGTCGTAGTTACATAGGTTTCTAATAGGGTAAATGAATATTATGCAATGTCAGTTTTATCAGAATGGCCGCTTGCCCACCTTTTTACTAGTACATCCATTTCTTGACAATCATCTTTTTCCTTCTTTTTACGACCTCCAGCATGTCAATAGTTTAAAAAGGAGAAAGGCAATGTGGTTAACCTAGCCTAGTCCCAAGATCTTAGTACCTCACATTTCATTGCTTCCTACTTATTCACTAAAGAGTCTTACACCACCCAGAGCCATCAGTTGCTTAGTTAGTTCCAAAGTCTTACACCCTAAAGTACCTTCTTATGAAGGGTGAACAGTCAACATAAATTAATAACCAGAAGAATCAAATGTGAGAAATACCCCATCTAAGGTCTTCCATACAAGCTTTATGATTACAAAATGTTAGAAAATAAAGATGATCCAACCTCAAAGAAAAAAAAGAAGCTTGGGCAGCATGAGCAGCAGCTTTAGCAAGAGTTGTTTTCGAGCATCCTGGAGGTCCATGCAGAAGAATTCCATGCATAGGTGATATCCCAAGCCTTGCAAATGCAGCCGAATGTTTGATAGGCCACTCAACAGCTTGCTGGAGCTTTTTCTGTTCATGAATTAAGTAAATTGAAATCCAAGACTGTCAACACTAAATAAACATGAATTACTCACCTTCAAATCTTTGAGTCCTCCAATATCTTCCCAAGACACCTTTGGAATTTCCACGGTAACTCCTCTTGTTATGCTTGGACCAACCACAGACTTGGCATGCTTCCAGTCTTCCATTGTCAAACTAAGAACACCTGGATTTTCACCAATATATGTAGATCTTTTAACTGCAAACATGGTTGCTTCACGGCATAAAGCTTCCAAATCAGCCCCAACATATCCATTACAAGATGCAGCCACGGCTAGTAAGTCAACATTGGCACCCAAAGGAACCTTCTTTGTGTAAAGCTGAAAACAATGATTACAACAAATGCTTAAGACTTAAAGCACAATCAAGCAGCTAGTACAGTGACAACTTAAGGGTGGATATGCTTTACATTTAAAGTCTCCGAATGATGTCATTAAACAAAGCAACCCACATATAAACATAAATTCACGGAAAATTCAGTCTTACCTTGAGAATTTGATATCTCTCTTCTTCATTAGGAGTGGTAACTTCAACTTCAGCATCAAAACGTCCTGACCTTCTTAGGGCAGGGTCAATTGCATCCACTCTTGATGCACAAAAGCATAAATTAGTAACTTCAACCGAAAATTTTAGAATCAAACATAACTAGCCCTTTATGAGTTCCCATCAAATCATCAATTACCAGAAGCTTAACGATAAAATCCATATAAACTAGGGTGAATACTTCATAACCATACAATAGAATGGAGAGTCATAACATGAACTGGGTACAAACCTGTTAGTTGATGCAACCACAACAACTCGTGGTACAGATGTTGGGGAGGCTTTATTGGAGTCCATCAGTGTAAAGAGTTGAGAAGCTAGACGAACATCCTGCTCCCGTCTGCATTTGAAGCATTGTAAGTTCCACATACTGAAGTGTGCTTCAGAACAGCACCAATTGATTACATGCAAAATGCAGACATGCACATGTCCTCACAAACATTATTATGTATTGATGGTCTTGTTATTTTCTGCAATTATCAATATATGATATGCAATCATCAATCGCAGCTTATGGGGCAATGTAGATGAAGAAAATTGCATTGAAGTTTACTAGTTTAGCTATAAAAACTTTTTGCTTTCCAAAGTACAAGAGAGAAAAGTATATCATATATGGGTTACATCTTAAATTCATAAACTAGTGCTCTGACAGTACCTTGAGTCACGCCGAGGGCACAATGCATCTATTTCATCAATAAAAACAACCGATGGTCGGCCAGAATTTGCGTGGGATGATGCCTCAGAAAAAGCTTCTCTCAAAATTCTCTCACTTTCTCCTGCATGTGCTCTGTGAACAGAATGTGGACTGCACGAGACAACCCAAAGTCATAACTCATCAGCTTCTAGTATGCAATACTTTATCGTTAAACAGATAAATGCAAACACTACAGTACCTGAGAACTATTAAATGGGCACCGGATTCCCGAACAATTGCACGTACCAAGCTTGTCTAGCATCGCAAATGAAACCAAATTACAGTTCGAAGAATTAAAAAAGATTCATCTTTCTCCCAATTACCATTCCATTGTGTATAGATAGAAATTCACCCATTCTAGAACAAAAGCTACTCTATAAATAAGCTTCTGGGTATCCAATAAAGATGATAAAATTGAAGAATAAGGAAAGATAGGTAGCTAAAGGCAGTTACCTTTCCGGTGCCAGGGGGACCATATAGGAGCAAACCACGAGGCCACTGAAAGAAAACCCAGAAACCAACGAGTCAAATCCAAAGCCATAAACTGAAAAGATAAAGAATTGAAGAAAGGTAAGAAGATGGGTACTTTGAGGCCAAGCTTTTGAGCTTCACGGGAGTAGAGAAAAGGGAAAACGATGAGTTCTCTCAAGGCTTGGAGAGCTTGGGCGTTTCCCCCAATTGCTTCTTCTGCTTTCCAGTTCTCCTCGCTTACGCTACTCATCTCGCCATTAACGATGCTGCTGTTGCCATTGCTGCTGCTATGAGTAGTAGCCATGTAAAACCCCAGCAGCTTTGGAGAAAGACACCCGTTGGTGAGTTCAATTGGGGTTTCTGAGGTTTTAGAGGACAGAGTAAATTAGTATTTTAAGCAGGGGTATTATTGTTAATTTGATCAAAACAAAACGGTGATTGTCTAAATACTAATGATTTATTTAGCTAATATTACTAACAAAGTACTAATTAAGAGATGGGACCCACCATCGCTCGTCGATAGGGGTGTAATCGAGTCGAGCCGAGCCGAGTAGTGCTAAGTTCGAGCTCGGCTCGTGGCAAAAATACAAGGCTCGAAGCTCGGCTCGAGTTCGGCCGAGCCTCATTTTGGAGGCTCGAGCTCGACTCGAGACTGAGCTCGAGCCTCTATCGAACTGTTCGATAAGGCTCGACAGAGAGTCAAAATGCCTATTTTCCTGTTGCTTTCAAATGTATCATCAAACATTCAAACTTGCAAATAAAAAAAACAACAATTACAACCATCCAAGTTCAAGCATTCAAGTTACAGCAAAAAAAAAAAATTCAAACAAATATTACACAACCAATGGACATGAATGACATTGATATATTTGAAATTAAAGCAATAACAATATATATCCCTTCCAATCAAAAGCTTAATATAAGTGACAAAAATGATTGCTTTAAAACAGAAGTATGACCAAAGGACTCATTATTGAGAGAGCTTCAAGTCTTACAGCACACTTAGAAACTTAAGATTCCCAAGCTCCTTTGGAATAGGTCCAGAGAAATCATTGTGAGCAATCGACCTATACAAATTTTTTTTTTAAAAAAAGTAAATTAGCAATTTGAACAGTCACTTCTTAAATATAAGAAATTAGCAACAATGACAAGTTATATATCAGTAGCAGTTTACATATGGACAAAGCACGATTGACTTTCTCATATATCTATATATGAGAAACGGGAATGATTTTGAAAACTAAGAGTTAAAACATCTAATAAAAATGAAAGCATCTTTCACAGTATTCACAGTAATCCCGTAAATGCTTGAAAGAAGTTCTGAACCCCGTAAATGGTAAATCATAAGCTATAGATTTGCAAAGACGAAAACTGAAAAGAGAGTATCTAAATAGCTAGTACCCAAATTCAAATCAAAATAATAAAATTAAAAGTTAGGGTTCATACCGAATTTGGGGATTTTGATTTGGGGGGTTGTTTCTTCAAATCGACTACGAGGTTTTCTTCAGGTGGTTAACGAAAACTTTGCGCCGGAAATGGGTAGCTTTTCACGGTGGAAATGGCAAGGGGAAGTGCGGTGGCGCTGCTAGGGTTTAGGGTGGAGAGAGCCGAGAGGAACGGGTAGGGATTAGAGAAGAAAAAGAATAAAGAGGAAGAGGGGAATAAACGCTGGAATTAGGTTTTAATACCATGGGTTAAGATTACAAATTTATCCCTTATATTAAAAAATATGTAAGTTAGGTATGAAAGGCCAATATAGTAAATAAACTATAAATATATTATATTTTAATAATAATATTACAGGAGGCTCGTTTAGGCTCGACGAGCCTACGAGTCGAGTATTAAAATACTCAGGCTCGGCTCGGCTCGTTGAATTAGGGCTCGAGCTCGGCTCGAATTTTCCTCGAGTCGAGCCCGAACAGCTCACGAACTGTACTGTATCGCTTACACCCCTACTCGTCGACAAATAAAAAGCACACTTCAAACCAGTGAAAGAAGAAGAAGAAAGCGTAGAGCGAGCTAGAGAGAGAAAGTTCATTTTCGGACTTCAAACTCCCATAATGTTTAGTTTTTTCAGGTCCTTAGCCATGAAAGGCTGTCCCTTTGTCAGCGCCGGTAGGAGAAGCTCTCCGAACTTCGGCGCTGGCCGAACCACTCCACCACCCAAACAACCTTCGCCCCCGCCTACGTCACCTCCTTCCATGGGTACTTTCCAGACTTTCACCAACAGACTCGCTAAGTTGGGTGGCATGATGTCAGGCCTGGAATATAGCTTGATACTTTTTGGGGCTGGGTATACGGGATATCTTTATGGACCTCAAGTAGTCTGGGAGGATCTGACCCGAAGGGTGGACAGGAGACGCGTTTCCACGGATACGACTTTGGTGTTGCAGCTGGGAAACAACAATGCAGACCTCATCCGCCAGATGCTCGTGAAGGCTGATCAACAATGGGGGAAGATGGATGAACGGATGACAAAGATAGAGGAGGAACAGAGCAAACAAGCACAGAAGATGGAGGAATGGATGACAAAGATGGAAGAGGAATCGAAAAAGAGGAAGGGTGTCTTTTGTTAGCTAGTAGGTCGTTGCAAGATGGGATTTTGGGGCTAAAAGTTTAAAAAGATTCAACTTTTAGGGCTTTCTTGTGCTTCAAATGCTAAAGGTTAGGTTTTTTATAATTAAAAATCCAAAAGGTTTGATTTTTATGGTGTTCTTGGTCATGTTTACAAGGTTACAAAATGATCCAATCCTACTTATTATCAAGAAATACCGGATATATTGATCAGTTTGCATAAGATGCTCAAACACTAACAGGACCCACATGAATGTCAATGCATAATAATTCTATTTCTTTCCCTGATTATATATTGAAAAATGACAAAAACCAAAGGGATCGGTGGTTTCTAATCTTCATTCCTTCTGTGATTTCTTCAATAATACCGGATTTGTGAGTCTGGGAATTTTCTTTTTTTATCAAATTAAAATTGCTTCCATCGGGAAAAAGTAAGCAACTTTTTTCAAATACATAAATTTTCAATTCTGGAAAGAGAATGCCGGTAATAGCAGAACATATCATCAGAAAGTTATACTCAACAAACAACCCAGAATTTTTTTTTGCAAATCATAATAAAAAGACTAGTCCTTAAACATAAATAATCAAACTTTACATTGGAAAGCATGAGAGAGAATAAGATTAGGGTTTACAGACCTCTGGGAACGCGAATACCAAAACCCCCGAGAACCATGGCCGATTCCAGCAACAATTTAGAACCCAAAGTCAGAAACAATAAGAAACAAAAAACAAAATCTTTCGACCTTAGTCCTCCCTCGATCGATATCCGACTAGGAAAATAAGGGTTTCGTTGGGTTCTGCCTTTATATAGTAGCTTCTGCCTTCCGACGTCGTTTCATTGTTAATTTTTGTTATTATTATTACGTACGGTTAGAAAAAACTGAAAAAAGGATTTTCATTTTTGCAATTTCCAAAAAGTGTCATCTAATTTAGGTAGCTGAGATTTCGAAAATACCATAAAATAAAAAATAATTATACTTCATATGATGTGTGAGAAAAGTTTAGGTGAAAGTGCACAATTAGTCCCTCTAATATAGTAAAATGTGTAATTTGGTCCCTCTACTATTGATCGAGGCAATTTAGTCCCTTTACTATCAATTTTGATAATATTGAAATCATGATGGATCGCAAATGACCATCTAAATTGATGACATGACAAAACCGACTCTAACGACGTTACCATGTCAAATGAAAAAAATAAATATTTTATTAGTTTTTGTTTTTAAATAATAATAATAATTTCATTTTTTTACCTCAAAACAATGGACAAACTAATTTCAAAGTATTGAAGAAGAGTTTGGTGCCTCGGGTTCCAATAGACGAAGGGTTTTGCAGGTGATATTATGGTGGGTTTTGGCCTCCGGGCTTGATTCGAGATTTTAAGTTGGAAAACTTCTTGTGACAGATTTAGAATCAGATCACCAGAGGTTGTAGATTTGGTTTCGATTACTTTAGATCCAGGCTTGGTCATTGTGTTTTTTGGTGATTCAAAGGCTAATCTAGGTTTTAGTGGTGAAAAGGGTTGTTTCTGATTTGATTTGGGGTGGAACGTGACAGCCGATGATAGGTTCTCGGAGGTTAGGGTTCGAGGGTTTGGTGACTGACGGTGGGGGCAAGGTGGCGCTGGGTTTTACTTCAAGAATGTTCTTCGTGTTCTTGTTGGAAAGATTGGTTTGATCTATTTTAAGGTGTGATTTGTTGGAAAAAGTTGTTAAATTTAAGAGAGAGGTTAGAGAGTTTTTGGACTAGAGAAAGAATGGATTTTTATTTTAATAAAAGAAAATTAAAAAACGTTCAATAAAAATTTAAGTTTTAATCTAGTTTGGCAACGCGGTTAACATCATTTCTACCATGTCATCAATTTAGACGATCATCTGACGATCCGTCATAATCTGTACTTAATATTATCAAAATTGATGGTAAAGGGACTAAATTACCTCGATTAATAGTAGAGGGACCAAAATAGTACACATTTCACTATAGTAGAATGACTAATTGTGTACTTTCACCCATAGGTGCCAGATGATTGTTGGCTATAATCTCAATAAAGATGATTAATTGTTACTTCTATTTTGGGATCATACTTGCACAAAAACCATTGCGGTTCTAGACTACAACAGGAATGAAATCTTTGTAATCTGGTAACGAAATTTGACATTGTTCAAATTCAGGCGATTGAAATAAGCAACAATAGAAATTGGTGATTGAAGAAGCAACTATAAAAATCTATCATTACATTTGTAAGGAGACAACACCAAGTTCACTTCATGAATCAAATGCATTTGGACATTGTCATGGCATTCACATATTTACTATTTTATGCAAACTTTGCACTCAAGCAATTGAAAATTCGGAATACAGTAGCATGGCAATATGCCATGAACAACCACCACCTCAACGTTAATATGGGAGCGAAAATAACATTGTTCCATTTAACGTTATTGAAGAAGCAACTATTGAAGTTCATCACTTTTTCACCTTTCCAAAAAAGGAAAATTTAGATTTGTACAGAGACAAGGTCGTGTTCACTTCATGAATAAAATGTATTTGGCCATTGTAATAGCATTCACATATTTACCATTTTATGCAAACTTTGCTCTTAAGCAGCTGGAATTAGGAATGCAGTAGCATAGACATGGCTATAACAGGAAATTTTTGTTCATTATCAGATTATTCTTATGCAAAAATAAAAAATTACTGATTCGGTTCATTGAACATAGTCGATCATATTACTAACAAAAAGGAAACTTGATAACATAATACATAATGAGGATAGAACATAGAATAGAAGGCTTCAATTTGTTTCTATTGCTAAATTATACAACCAAAGATAAAGTAGGTAGGAAAGTGGAAAAGATACACAATGATAATCTTCAAAAGAAGCTAAGCCTAATGCTAGGCAGCTACACCATGAAACAGCTACAAAATGGGGGGATAATGAAAGTGATCCTATGTAATCAAACTGTAAATGTTGTTAGTAATCTGTAAAATGTATTTAAAACTTGCATTTTTCGTAAGTAGAAGACACCGGCAAGCAATGCCCCGTTCACGCCTTTCATATGCCAAGACTTATCACTAGAATACGAATAAAGTCTAACATCTACTCCCTATAACCTTGCCATCTGCGGTTTCTCAGTATTCAAGGTATAAAATTATCATCCTATGCTTGTCAAAAGGCATTTTCAATCTCTAATTATTCGGTTATTCCGGTTAACCGATGTTTCGAATCGAATTAATCGAAAACCGAAATTTTCCGATCATGTAATTCAGTTCAAGCTGAATAATGCACAACCCTAATAAATAATAATCTTTATAGGGTATTGATGAGTTAAATTTATAAAGAAATAAATTAAAGAATCAAATTGTATAAAATAAAAAGTTTGAGGATGAAATTGTATTAAAGGTAAATGTTCAAGGGTCTTGATGTAAAATAAATTAAATTGAAGTGCTTATAAAAAATATTGGAGGACCTAAAAATCTAAAGTTGAAAAGTTTGAGTGTTATTGTATAAATAACCCTTTTTAAAGTGGCTAATGGGGGGACAAGTGTCGCCCGCCAATTAAAACACTGGTACCATTATATGTGTTGTGGATTTTAGATAACAAGAAAATCACTCATTTTCAATCGTCAAAGAGAGATATAATTATGAACTTGAAGCTTTGACATAATGGCAAAGGTCTCAAAAGTTCATCCGAAGGGTCAGGGTTTGAACCTTTGCCCTCCCTTCCCCCTCCCCTTTAGTTGTAAAATGTTCCTTTTATACCAAAAAAAGAGAGAGATACAATTATTTAATACTTAATTTATTTCTTTTAAAAAAAGTATAGGAAAATGTTTTTTTTTTTAAAGAAGAAGTAAAAAAAGTTGTATCGTCTGAAACACTATATTTCGCCGAAACAGGCCGAAACTACCCGAGATATCCGAAACGTGGCCGAAACTTCCGATATCAAGGGCGGTATGAAATTAGTAGTGTACCTATACCGAAATTCGGGCGAAACGACACGTACGCCAGTACGACCAGTACCAGTACGAAACTAACAACCTTGCTTGGACCCACAGTTAACCCACTAACCCTGTAAAAGAGGAAAAATGCGTCTGATAAACTGCATTAACCAGACACCCGCCTCCTCCTTCGCCTACGTCACCTCTCACCTCTTCCACTTCCATGGGTTTTTTCAGGCCTTCACCAATCGACTTGTTAGGTTTGGTGGCACGATGGCCGGCATGGAATGCTGCTTAGTACTTGTTGGGGTTGGATATGGCGTATATCATTATGGTCTTGAATCAATCTTAGATGCGATGAACCGAAGAGTGGATTGGAGAAGCATTTCCTCAGAAACGAACGTGTTGTTGCAGTAAGACAAAAACAATATAGCACTCCTCCACGACCTAAACGATAAGTTGGATGCATTAGGGCAGAAGAAGGATGACCACGAGCAGAGGATTACAAAGCTCAAAGAGGAGAGGAAGAAGGGACGTTGAAAGATGCGATTTTGGGGGCTGCGAGCTTAAAGATTACATTTTTATAGCCTCTTTATGCTTAGATGTTAAAAGTTGGGACTTTTGTAGTTACAAATCCAAAAGTTTTAGTTTTTATGGTGTTTAGTTGGGATTTTTATGGTTAAAAATTCAAAAGTTTTAGTTTTTATGGTGTTTAGTTGGGATTTATATAGTTACAAGTCCAAAAGTTTTAATTTTTATGGTGTTTATTGTCATGTTTAGAAGGTTTTGTTTTGGTTTTTCTAAGAAGACTAGGTTTACTGTCAGATTGATGATGGTCCTTTTGTTTAATGACCTTAGTTCCTTTTGTTTAGTGTTATAATATATATTTGAAGACATATTCCTTCTTGTTTAGTACTTTGATGTTTTTTCCAATGCCTGAATGATCCATCTTCTTAGTCCAAATGTAAGAATAGTTTTAAATTATAATCTAAACCTATCAATTAAAGTTAGAAACTTTGGAGTTCATTTAGCTATACCACGTAGGCAGCACAGCCCCCCTTGCTATAATATATTTTCTGATATTTGCTGATATTATTTACTTTTAAATTCCCTCGTATTATTTGTCTTTAGCTCTTGATTTCGATTGGTGGAATTGCCTGCCTTAGTTGATTTTTTATATCGTTGGGTGTGAAAGGACTTTTATCCTAGGTATAACATTGTATCCTGAAATCACACTTTTGTAACGTTGCATCCTGAATTGAACATCAGGGCAAACGTTATACCATGAATTGAATATTTAGCCGTTCTTAAGTATAATAATATGAAATTAACAGTGAAACGACGTCGGGAGGCTACTATATAAATATAGGCAGAATCAAACGCAATCCGTATTTTCTAGTCCTCGGCAATCGATCGACAGAAGATTAAAAGATCGAAACAATTTTTTGTTTCTGACTTTGGGTGTTCTAAGTTGTTGCTGGATTCGCCATGGTTTTCGGCTTCGGGGGTATTATTCGCGGTCCCAGAGGTCTGTAAACCCTAACCTTATTCTCTCTAATGCTTTTCTATGTAAAGTTTGATTATTTCTGTTTAAGGATTAGTGTTTCTATTATGATTTTGCAAATCTGGGTTGTTTTTTGAATTTAACTTTCTGATAATATGTTCTGCTATTACCGATATTCTCTTTCCAGCATTAAATTTATGTATTTGATAAAAGTTTTTACTTTTTCTTGATGGAATTTTATGATTTGATAAAAAAAAATCCCAGACTCACAATTCCGGTATTATTGAAGAAATCACAGAAAGAACGAAGATTAGAAACCACCGATCCCATTGGTTTTTGTCATTTTTCGATATCTAATTAGAGAAAGAAATAGAATTATTATGCACTGTAGACATTGTTCTTAAGGACATTCCTGTGGATCCTGTTTATGTATGAGCATCTTATGCAAACTGATAAATATATCCGGTATTTCTTGAGAATAAGCAGTGAGGATAATGTATTGTGCCTTGCCCTTGTAGGATTGGATCATTTTGTGGATCTTCGATTTCCAGACAGGCGAGAAGTGCGTCATTGCCAGATGTTAGTATCGGCTTTCGAAGGGGTAAAGTTGCTCTCAACTATACATATATTTGTTAAATTTCTTGCTTAGCTTCATGTTAATACATTAACACTGCCATGGGGTATATTGTGATCTAATTTTAGTGAAATCTCTTTTCTAGGTGTTCTAGTTAATAAATTTTGGTAGAGTTTTGATCTGAAGTTCTATAATTCTTATCTATAGTTTACTTAAAAAAACTTTTCTACTCATCGAGCTCATTGTTTTGGTACACGAAGCAGTGCGCCGTCTTAAAGAGAAAAGAGGGAGGGAAGGATTGTAAGTGCTGCCAGAAACACCTGAAAGAACTTGAAACTGATTGTGGTATGGGCTCTAGCTTATTATTGGATACTGTTTTTTCTACTTGAATATATTGTATGAAAGGTCTTATTGAATATTCCTAAGATGCACTCCATGTGTGAATTGTGATTCATTGCTATTACTGTTGTATTAATTATATATTTCATAACAGTCTCATAGTTTTCGCACATATTACAGCTAAATTCAAGTCTTCTTGGAGTGATTGGTGGTCAAAATGACTTGAAGAAAAGTTACTGCCAGGCCCTGTTTGATAGCTATACTTATGTAAAGTCACCCTCAACTATTTTTATGTAAGCTCTTGATGATGTTTTAGTTTGTATCTTAATAATCTCTAATCTTGTTTATTAAATGATGCGATGATGTTTTAGTTTGTATCTTAATAATCTCTAATCTTGTTTATTAAATGATGCAGTGTGTGAATGAATATGAGAATGGGGGGAAAGATGAACCTTGGTGCGTTGCGATCCTTGAAGACTTTGAGGCGGCAGGCTGCCCTGAAGTTTGAAGATTGGATTGGTTCTGCACCAGTTTATGCCTGGAGACTGTAGTTAATATTTATGTTTCTCTGGGAAGAAGGATATATTTAATGATACTTAAGACATGTGGGTTAGGTAGAGTGTTCACCCTAGGGAAGAAAGAAAAGAGAAAACAGGGCATTTCATCTCTTTTTGTTAAATTGACTTCTGTTATGTAAAAATATAACTGAAGCAACCTATATTATATATATTTATTTATTATGGGTAAATTTCAATGTTCAAATTAGTCCAAATTTATAGTCAGGCCTGACGCTGAAGCAAAACTATGAAGACATACTGGATTTGATTAATTAAACTCTCACTATCACACAATGTGAAAAAGTTTCTACATAGAATCAATCATCAGTCATAGGGTACATAACAACGACGATTTAAAATTTCCTCGTTCAAAAAAGGGCCAAAAACACGCTGCATGGCATCTCTAGCACTGCCCCAATATCTCTGGAGGTGAAACCCAATGACAGACGGCTGTAGCTTTGTATATCGTTAGGAGATGTGAATAACCCACCAAGGCTGCATTCTGATGCCTGGAAAGTGGTGTATGATGCATATCAGCTAACCAAAAGCAGGCTGTAAAGTTGGTGAGCTTTATCATCACCATTGGCACTCACCAAAAGAAGGAAATCCTGCATTATACTGGCTGAAGCTCTTGAATCCAGCATGTAATGCATCAATGAACTATATCAACCGAAGTAAGATGGTACATCAATTACTACACTTCCTGCAGATGCCTGGTTGGCTGCACGATTACTGCCAAAAGTCTTACGGTTTGACTCCCTCGCAATTCTTGATCCAAACTAACCACCCAAATGGATATAACTTCATCAGCTCAAAGTTCATTAAGAAAGATCAGGTATATAATCTTAACAGTGAAACATTGAGTTTGCTTGGCTTAAGAAATATCGTATGTCACCAAACTTCCTCGTGCATCAGCTTCAAGCTATCTCATTTTATCAAATTTCATGCAAACATGTCGAGTAGTCACAAAATAGAACTCATTGCATAGTCAATTTTATGCAAAAGATTTATTCTAGTCAATCTTTCTTCTCATTTACATGCTGTACAAAACTTTTCAAAATTTTGAACAAATCAAGGTCAATCAAATAGGAGAGCCCTATAATAGCATACGTTAATAGCATGAAGAATGATACAAAGTACTCATGAAGTTTAGTGCTATAGAGAAGAACATAAACTAAAAGAAAAGTTAAAAGTATAAGAAAATGTACAGTGTTACGAAACTAAAAAGAAAGAACATTGACCTGAATTGCTCTCTTGGGCAGAAATGCAGCATTATGCAAACCAAGCATTTCAGCCACCTTCATATAACCAAGATTGAAGAAATAGTAAGATGTTTGGTAAATTATAACCTTTGAAGCTAAAACTATGCAGTAGAAAACAATAAAACATCCTTGCAATTTTGAAACTACCGATACTCACGATACAAGAAAAACCAATTGATTGAAATAGGGAATCAGAAAAGGTAACTAGAAAGTAAGAAAATGGCAACTTACAAGAAATCAAGACACTAAAACAATGCAAAACAAAAGAAACTTCAGCTGAGAATAATCTGCAAAGAAAATTGCTCACCTTTCTCAGAATTATCTTATCACCTTTTCCACTTGGTTGATCAAGATCAGCAACCTCCCAAAGAGGAATATGCAAAAGAGTCCTAATAACGTCTTCGTCCAAGAAAGGAAATCTAGCCTAGTATGAAAATAATGAAGAGTTGAGGTGAAATGCAATAGTCAGCAGCAAAACCAAGATGAAAAAAAGCCATTAGTGTACCTCTTTTCCATTATCAGAGATACATCTATCATCTCTTCCTAAGTTTCTTTTCCAAATTCTCTGCATATCCAATTTCATTTCTTCATTTAGCCCAAGCCAACTGTTGACATAATATCACGCAATAAAGATGAGTACCTTAATATGTAATACCAGACAGACCAAGGATTGATCTGTCTTTTAGAGAATTACATAATAACCAATGATGTCGCTATCTTTTCCATCAATGAAAAAAGCAGACCTTTCATTCCTATACTTTGTTCTGTGCCTACCATATCCAGCACATTGCTCATCAGCACCAGAACCAACAAGAAGAATTCTGGCCCTGGATGTGTAACTAACACATTTATCTTCATCCATACCATCACTACTTTCTTCACATACCCAACCTTCTCCACGAGCAGCAAGCCACAAAGCAATTCCTATATTTAGGTCCTGAAATGTTATGTGCAAAATTAGGTTCTATCAGTAAGAATAAGTTTACCAAGATATCTTTATCCCTGATATAAATACGCAGGTTAAGAATGTTTGAAAAATCTGTATACTATTTCCTCTGAAAATTCTATGTTATTGTTATTGTATAGATTTAGAACAAAAGAGCTAGGAGTCAATAGGATCATAAACGAAACTGGTACCATGTAGGTATTCGCAGGATTAATGAGTGACAAGACATGCTTTGTTTCCCAAGTCAACTTTGACAAATCAGCATCAATATGAACAAGTCTCCACCTGTGTTCCCAATAAATTTGTATTAACATAAACAAAAAATTGAAAATTGCATACTTAGATAAACATCTTTTATCATGAAGGCATCAGTTTCAAGGGAAACCAGACATCAAACCTTCTTAAAGGGGCAACCCTTCTAAGTTCCTTCACTCCTGCTTTTGCACTGATTCTATCAGGAGCAGACTCACCGTCAAAGCTCACATTAAGGAGATCAATCTCATCTGCCAATAGACATTGGATTAGACAATCACCTCAGAGAAAAGACTACTTGATATAATTTAGATTTAAAAAAAAAAACTGAAAAAA
>AWWV01005387.1:0-12492 GCA_001974805.1 Corchorus capsularis | reverse complement strand
GATTTTTGTGCAAAGACTCAGTGTAATATCTATGTTAATCTAACCAAATCTCATCCACATTGGATTTAAGGATTTGGTTTTACGAGCTTCTCAATCCGATTTTGATTTAATTATAAATTAATTCGGAAAATTTAGGAAAAACGATATTAGAATGCGTGAAAAGCCCTTTAAATCATTTTTGGACTTGAATTTAAGGATTTGTTTTTACAAGCATCACAATCCGGTTTCTATTTTAATTAGGAATTAATTCGAAAAAAAATAAGAAAACAATAGTATAGGCGTGAGAATGCCCTCTACATTTTTAACATTGACTTATATATTTTTTATTAAAACTGTGGTAAAAAAATTGAGCAGAATAATTTTGGGCCAATATTTGCAAAGTTTTAGTCGAATTTGTGTACTAACCGGCACACTTTTTGACTAAAAATGCCTTCTGCAGCCCCGGCTCTGTTTTGTCAGATTATTGGCGTTAAATGTGATTTAAATATCTATATTCATCTAACCATGTCTCACACAGATTGGATTTAAGAATTTATTTGACGAGAATCTGAATCATGTTTCGCTTTAACTAGAAAATTAATCTGCAAAAAAATAGTAAAAATGTCATTTGAAGCGGGAACAGCTCTTGAAACTTTCTGGATTTGAGTTATATATTTTTAATGAGTATCGTGGCAAAAAATTGAGGAAAATTTTTTTCGGATAAATTTTTTCAAAATTTTAGACGAAATCGTGTACTAACCATCACAGTTTTTTGCTAAAAACACGTTCCGGGGACCAGGCTCTGTTTTGAATGATTTTTGACGCCAAGACTCCTCAAAATATCTATATTCATCTAACCAAATATAATCCATAATGGATTTAAGGATTTGTTTGTAGCAGCATCTGAATCTCGTTTCGATTTAATTAGAAATTAATTAAGAATAAAATAGGAAAAATGATATTAGAAGCGTGAAAAGTCATTCAAAATTTTTTGGCCTTGAATTATAAATATTTTATGAGTATTTTGGCAAAAATTGAGGGAAAACCTTTATGTTAATTTTTTGCAAGATTTTTTCCATTAAGGTTTTTTTTTTTTTTTTACAAAATTTTAACCAAAATCGTGTACTAACCATCACGGATTTTCGGTAAAATCGCTTTTCGGGGCCCCGGCTTAGTTTTTAATGATTTTTGGTGCCAAGGCTCATTGTAATATCTATGTTAATCTAACCAAATCTCATCCACATTGGATTTAAGGATTTGTTTTTACGAGCTTCTCTATCCGATTTTGATTTAATTAGAAATTAATTCGGAAAATTTAGGAAAAACGATATTAGAAGCTTGAAAAGCCCTTCAATCTTTTTGGGCTTGAGTTTAAGGTTTTGTTTATTCAAGCATCAAAATCCGGTTTCTATTTAATTTGGAATTAATTGGAAAAAAAATAAGAAAACGATAGTAAAGGCGTGAGAATCCCTTAAAAATTTTTAACATTGACTTATATATTTTTTATGAGAACTGTGGTAAAAAAATTGAGCAGAATATTTTTGGCCCAATATTTGCAAAGTTTTAGTCGAATTTGTGTACTAACCGGCACGCTTTTTGACTAAAAATGCCTTTTGCAGCCCCGACTCTGTTTTGCCAGATTATTGGCGTTAAATGTGATTTAAATATCTATATTCATCTAACCATGTCTCACACAGATTGGATTTAAGAATTTATTTGACGAGAATCTGAATCATGTTTCGCTTTAACTAGAAAATTAATCTGCAAAAAACATAGTAAAAATGATATTTGAAGCGGGAACAGCTCTTGAAACTTTCTGGATTTGAGTTATATATTTTTAATGAGTATCGTGGCAAAAAATTGAGGAAAATTTTTTCGGATAAATTTTTTCAAAATTTTAGACGAAATCGTGTACTAACCATCACAGTTTTTTGCTAAAAACACGTTCCGGGGACCAAGCTCAGTTTTGAATGATTTTTTACGCCAAGACTCCTCAAAATATCTATATTCATCTAACCGAATATAATCCATAATGGATTTAAGGATTTGTTTGTAGGACCATCTGAATGTCGTTTCGATTTAATTAGAAATTAATTAAGAATAAAATAGGAAAAATGATATTAGAAGCGTGAAAACTCATTCAAGATTTTTGGCCTTGAATTATAAATATTTTATGAGAACTTTGGCAAAAAAATGAGGGAAAACCTTTCTGTTAATTTTTTGCAAGATTTTTTTCCATCAATTTTTTTTTTTACAAAATTTTAACCAAATTCGTGCACTAACCATCACGGATTTTTGGTAAAATCACTTTTCGGGGCCCCGACTTAGTTTTTAATGATTTTTGGTGCCAAGGCTCATTGTAATATCTATCTTAATCTAACCAAATCTCATCCACATTGGATTTAAGGATTTGTTTTTACGAGCTTCTCAATCCGGTTTGGATTTAATTAGAAATTAATTCGGAAAATTTTGGAAAAACGATATTAGAAGCGTGAAAAACCCTTCAATCTTTTTGGGATTGAATTTAAGGATTTGTTTATACAAGCATCACAATCCGGTTTCTATTTAATTTGGAATTAATTCTAAAAAAAATAAGAAAACGATAGTAGAGGCGTGAGAAGCCCTTCAAAATTTTTCACATTGACTTATATATTTTTTATGAGAACTGTGGTAAAAAAAAATTGAGCATAATATTTTTGGGCCAATATTTGCAAAGTTTTAGTCGAATTTGTGTACTAACCGGCACGCTTTTTGACTAAAAATGCCTTCTGCAGCCCCGGCTCTGTTTTGCCAGATTATTGGCGTTAAATGTGATTTAAAAATCTATATTCATCTAACCATGTCTCACACAGATTGGATTTAAGAATTTATTTTACGAGAATCTGAATCATGTTTCGCTTTAACTAGAAAATTAATCTGCAAAAAATATAGTAAAAATGTCATTTGAAGCGGGAACAGCCCTTGAAACTTTCTGGATTTGAGTTATATATTTTTTATGAGTATCGTGGCCAAAAATTGAGGAAAATTTTTTCGAGTAAATTTTTTCAAAATTTTAGACGAAATCGTGTACTAACCATCACAGTTTTTTTGCTAAAAAACACGTTTCGGGGACCATGCTCAGTTTTGAATGATTTTTGACGCCAGGACTCCTCAAAATATCTATATTCATCTAACCAAATATAATCCATAACGGATTTAAGGATTTGTTTGTAGGAGCATCTGAATCTCGTTTCGATTTAATTAGAAATTAATTAAGAATAAAATAGGAAAAATGATAAGAGAAGCGTGAAAAGTCATTCAAGATTTTTGGCCTTGAATTATTCAAGAATTTTGGCCTTGAATTATAAATATTTTATGAGTATTTTGGTAAAAAATTGAGGGAAAACCTTTCTGTTAATTTTTTGCAAGATTTTTTTCCATCAATTTTTTTTTTTTTTTACAAAATTTTAACCAAAATCGTGTACTAACCATCACGGATTTTTGGTAAAATCGATTTTCGGGGCCCCGGCTTAGTTTTTGATGATTTTTGGTGCCAAGACTCATTGTAATATCTATGTTAATCTAACCCAATTTCATCCACATTGGATTTAAGGATTTGTTTTTACGAGTTTCTCAATCCGGTTTTGATTTAATTAGAAATTAATTCAGAAAATTTAGGAAAAACGATTTTAGAAGAGTAAAAAGCCCTTCAATCTTTTTGGGCTTGAATTTAAGGATTTGTTTGTACAAGCATCACAATCCGGTTTCTATTTAATTTGGAATTAATTGTAAAAAAAAATAAGAAAACGATAGTAGAGGCGTGAGAAGCCCTTCAAAATTTTTAACATTGACTTATATATTTATTATGAGAACTGTGGTAAAAAATTGAGCATAATATTTTTGAGCCAATATTTGCAAAGTTTTAGTCGAATTTGTGTACTAACCGGCACGATTTTTGACTAAAAATGCCTTCTGCGGCCCCGGCTCTGTTTTGCCTGATTTTTGGCGTCAAATCTGATTGAAATAGCTATATTCATCTAACCAAGTCTCACACAGATTGGATTTAAGGATTTATTTTACGAGAATCTGAATCATGTTTCGCTTTAACTAGAAAATTAATCTGCAAACAAATAGTAAAAATGATAATTGAAGCGGGAACAGCCCTTGAAACTTTCTGAATTTGAGTTATATATTTTTAATGAGTATTGTGGCCAAAAATTGAGGAAAATTTTTTCGGGTAAATTTTTTCAAAATTTTAAACGAAATCGTGTACTAACCATCACAGTTTTTTTGCTAAAAAAACACGTTCCGGGGACCAGGCTCAGTTTTGAATGATTTTTGACGCCAAGACTCCTCAAAATATCTATATTCATATAACCAAATATAATCCATAATGGATTTGAGGATTTGTTTGTAGGAGCATCTGAATCTCGTTTCGATTTAATTAGAAATTAATTTAGAATAAAAAAGGAAAAATGATAATAGAAGCGTGAAAAGTCATTCAAAATTTTTGGCCTTGAATTATAAATATTTTATGAGTATTTTGGGAAAAATTGAGGGAAAACCTTTCTGTTAATTTTTTGCAAGATTTTTTTCCATCAATTTTTTTTTTTTACAAAATTTTAACCAAAATCGTGTACTAACCATCACAGATTTTCGGTAAAATCGCTTTTCGGGGCCCCGGCTTAGTTTTTAATGATTTTTGGTGCCAAGGCTCATTGTAATATCTATGTTAATCTAACCAAATCTCATCCACATTGGATTTAAGGATTTGTTTTTACGAGCTTCTCTATCCGATTTTGATTTAATTAGAAATTAATTCAGAAAATTTAGGAAAAACGATATTAGAAGCGTGAAAAGCCCTTCAATCTTTTTGGGCTTGAATTTAAGGATTTGTTTATACAAGCATCACAATCCGGTTTCTATTTAATTTGGAATTAATTCGAAAAAAATAAGAAAACGATAGTAGAGGCGTGAGAATGCCTTCTGCATTTTTAACATTGACTTATATATTTTTTATGAGAACTGTGGTAAAAAATTGAGCAGAATATTTTTGGGCCAATATTTGCAAAGTTTTAGTCGAATTTGTGTACTAACCGTCACGATTTTTGACTAAAAAAGCCTTCTGCGGTCCCGGCTCTGTTTTGCCTAATTATTGGCGTCAAATCTCATTTAAATATCTATATTCATCTAACCAAGTCTCACACAGATTGGATTTAAGGATTTATTTTACGAGAATCTGAATCATGTTTCGCTTTAATTAGAAATTAATCTGCAAAAAAAAAAATGTAAAAATGATATTTGAAGCGGAAAAAGCCCTTGAAATTTTCTGGATTTGAATTATATATTTTTTATGAGTATCGTGGCCAAAAATTGAGGAAAATTTTTTCGAAATCTTAGACGACATAGTGTACTAACCATTACAGTTTTTTTGCTAAAAACACGTTCTGGGGTCCAGACTCAGTTTTGCATGATTTTTGGTGCCAAGAATTCTCAAATTATCTATATTCATCTAACCAAATATAATTCATAATGGATTTAAGGATTTGTTTGTAGGAGCATCTGAATCTTGTTTCGATTTAATTAGAAATTAATGAAGAATAAAATAGGAAAAACGATATTAGAAGCGTGAAAATTCCTTCAAGATTTTTGGCCATGAATTATAAATATTTTATAAGTATTTCTGCTAAAAATTAAGGGAAAAATTTTCTGTTAATTTTTGCAAAAAAAAATTTCATCCTTTTTTTTTTTTGCAAAAATTTAACCGAAATCGTGTACTAACCATCACGGTTTTTTGCTAAGATCGCATTTCGAGGCCCCGGCTTAATTTTGAATGATTTTCGGTGTCAAAACTCATTGAAATATCTATATTAATCTAACTAAATCTCATCCACATTGGATTTAATGATTTGTTTTTACGAGCATCTCAATCCGGTTTTGATTTAATTAGAAATTAATTCGGAAAATTTAGGAAAAACGATATTAGAATCCTGAAAAACCCTTCAATCTTTTTGGGCTTGAATTATTTATATTTTATGAGTATTTATGGCTAAAACTTGAGGGAAAAACTTTCGGTTAAATTTTTGGAAAAATTTAGCCGAAATCATGTACCAAAGAATACGGTTTTTGGCTAAAAACGCGTTTCGGGGCCATGTCTCAGTTTTGCATGATTTTTGGCGCCAAAAATCATTGAAATATCTATGTTAATCTAACCAAATCTCATCCACATTAGATTTAAGGATTTGTTTTTACGAGCATCCCAATCCAGTTTCGCTTTAATTAGTAATTAATTCAGAAAATTTAGGGAAAACGATATTAGAAGCGCGAAAAGCACTTCAATATTTTTGGTCTTGAATTATATATATTTTATGAGTATTTTTGGCTAAAACTTAAGGGAAAAACTTTCGGTTAACCAAATCTCATTGAAATTTTATGAGTATTTTTGCCAGATTTTTGGTGTCAAATCTCATTGAAATATCTATATTCATCTAACCAAATCTCACACATTTGGACTTAAGGATCTTTTTTACGAGAATCTGAATCATGTTTCGCTTTAATTAAAAATTAATTCGCAAAAAATAGTAAAAATGATATTAGAAGCGAGAAAAGCCCTTCGATTTTTCTGCCATTGAATTATATATTTTTTATGAGTATCGTGGCCAAAAAATTGAGGAAAACTTTTTCGGGTAAATGTTGGCAAAATTTCAAACGAAATCGTGTACTAACCATCACAGTTTTTTGCTAAAAACTCGTTTCGGGGCCCAGGGTCAGTTTTGCGTGATTTTTAGCTCCAAAACTCCTCAAAATATTTATACTCATCTAAACAAATCTAATCCACAATCGATTTAAGGATTTTCTTTTACGAGCATATGAATCTTGTTTCGATTTAATAATAAATTAATCCGGAATAAAAAAGGAAAAACGATATTCAAAGTGTGAAAAGTCCTTCAATCTTTTTGGCCTTGAATTATATATATATATATATATATATATTATGAGTGTTGTGGCTAAAAATTGAGGGAAAAACTTTCGGTTAAGTTTTTGCAAAAATTTAACTGAAATTGTGTACTACCCATCCCGGTTTTTGGCTTATAACGCGTTTCGGGACCCCGGCTCAGTTTTGAATAATTTTTGGCGCCAAGACTCATTGAAATATCTATATTAATCTAACCAAATCTCATCCACATTTGATTTAAGAATTTGTTTTTACAAGCATCTCAGTCCGGTTTCAATTTAATTAGAAATTAATTTGGAATAAAATAGGAAAAACGATATTAGAAGCGTGAAAATCCCTTCAATGTTTTTAGCCTTGAATTATATATATTTTATGAGTATTTTTGGCTAAAACTTGAGGCAAAAACTTTCGGTTAAATTTTTAAAAAAATTTAGCCGAAACCATGTATTAACCATCACGGTCTATGGCTAAAAACGTGTTTCGGGGCCCGGTTAAGTTTTGCATGATTTTTTGTGCCAAGACTCATTGAAGTATCTATATTCATCTAACCAATTCTCCGTCACATTGGACTTAAGGATTTGTTTTTACGAGCATCTCAATCCGGTTTCGATATAATTAGGAATTAATTCGAAAAAAAAATAAGAAAATGATATTAGAAGCATGAGAAACCCTTAAATATTTTTAGCGTTGAGTTTTATACTTTTTATGAGAATTGTGGCATAAAATTGAGCAGAAATTTTTCGGATCAATATTTGCAAAGTTTTAGTCGAAATTGTGTACTAACCGTCACGATGTTTGACTAAAAATGCCTTTCGAGGCCCCGGCTTTGTTTGGCCAGATTTTTGGTGTCAAATCTCATTGAAATATTTATATTCATCTAACCAAGTCTCACACAGATTGGATTTAAGGATTTTTTTTACAAGAATCTGAATCATGTTTCGCTTTAATTATAAATTAATTCGTAAAAAAAAAGGAAAAATGATATTAGAAGCAAGAAAAGCCCTTTGATTTTTTTGGCGTTGAATTATATATTTTTTATGAGTATCATGGCCAAAAATTGAGGAAAACTTTTTTGGGTAAATTTTGGCGAAATTTTAAATGAAATCGTGTAATAACCATCCCAGTTTTTTGCTAAAAACACGTTTTGGGACCCAGACTCAGTTTTGCGTGATTTTTTGGCACCAAGACTTCTCAAAGTATCTATAATCATCTAACCAAATCTAATCAACAATTTATTTAAGGATTTTCTTTTACAAGCATCTGAATCTTGTTTCGATTTAATAAAAAATTAATTCGGAATAAAATAGGAAAAACGATATTAAAAGTGTGAAAAGCCCTTCAATATTTTTGGCCTTGAATTATATATATTTTATGAGTATTGTGGCTAAAAATTGAGGGAAAAACTTATTTAACCGAAATCGTGTATGATCATCTCACGAGTTTTGGCTAAAAACGCGTTTCGGAGGCCCGACTCAGTTTTGCATGATTTTTGGCACCAAGACTCATTGAAATACTCTAACCAAATCTCATCCACAATGGATTTAAAGATTTGTTTTTGCTAGCATCTCAATCCGGTTTTGATTTAATTAGAAATTATTTCAGAAATTGATTAGAAATTCAGCCGTGCGATCTTGACAACAAGAAATGAGTACACGAACAAAACTGAACGTGCAGATGATAGATTTATTTTCTAGTTAGAGTAAGACGTACAACAGTTTCGATGAAGCAGTAGATGTCTCGAACAACCATTATCAAGAGGAATTCTTAAATATTCTAACACCGAATGGATTGTCACCGCATAGATTGATGTTGAAGAAAAATTGTCCAATCATACTTTTGAGGAATTTAGATCCATCTAATGGTTTGTGCAATGGAACAAGAATGGTCTGCAAACACTTTGGGCATAATGTAATACAAGCAGAGATTGCAATTGGTAAATATGCTGGAAAATGAGTTTTTCTTCGAAGAATTCCGCCTTCATGGGTAGAAAACAAAAGATATCCACTCCAATTTAGGAGGAAACAATTTCATATCCGTCTTTGTTTCGGTATGAGCATCAATAAAGCACAAGAAGAAAATGAAACATATAAAAAAATGTTGTATAGGAAGAAGTTATACTTTCATAGCCGGTTACATTTCAATAATGCTTTAATTTATAATTAGTTTCAATATATACATTTAATATTTAATTTAAAAATTACTTCAATTTAATTTTATTACATTAGTAATTAATGCTTTTGACTCATAATTAATTTCAATTATTTTAATTTAAAAAATTTTAGCTTTCGCATGCATTGCATATGTAATTGAACGTTTGTTTCAACTAAAAAGTAATTAAAATAATTGAAAAAAAAATAGTTATTCAAAATACACTTTTTAGATTCGTATGTGAAAGTGGGTATATGGAGTTGGTAAATAACGATATACTTTATCCACCAAAAAAAAAATAACGATATACTTTTTGCTCTAAAATACTATTTATTTATATTGTCATTTTTTTTGTTCAAATTTATATTGTCATTTTACTCATAGGCGGTGAGCAAAAGTAAATATTCTATTCCAATAAGAAATACCATTTACATTTGCATAAATTAAATGTGAATTCCAACTCGTTTGCTATAAATTAGCGTAGGATCTAAGCTGGTTTACTAATTACTTTGAATTAAAATAAAACAGAGAGTTGTTACTTTCGGCTTTCAGGCCACCAATTTCCCACTTTCTCATTAATATTTCTACCGTCAAGTCAAGTTGCATACTATGGTAGCGTAAGAACTAAGCGAGTCTTACACAGATTATACTAGAGAATACGAATCGTATAATCAAATTGGCTAACAACAAAGATTCCAAGCTATCTGTATTATGAAGAACCAAATTTTAACTTGATTATTATTGCAGTATAGTTGCATTGCATATCCCCTGTTTTTCTCTCACTCTGTTTTTCCCCCTTTTTTTTACATGTCTTGCTTGAGCATTAGGCTTCCTCCAGCCAAGAAGGCATGGAAGAGCTTCACTTCCAAATTGCAAACCAGACTTCATAAACTTCACAAATCCAAAGCTATCAAAAAACCCAACACTAATCATCGGCTGCAAACGGCCGTTGCAAAAACTACACGGCCATCACTTTTCTTGGGGCAACGCCTTCAGCGTAATTATAGGCGTCGACGTTCGCTTCCTTTTGGGTACCAACGACGCTACTTCGTTTCCAAAAGTAAAACTACAGCTGTGGCGCCTGTTTACATAGACAAGCTGTTCAAAGATGTGCCTGTGACTGAACTTGTGGGCTATATTCATCAACAAGAAGATCAAAAGGAAAAAAACGTGAAACCCATTGATCAAGCTGCCGCTGCTAGTACTGCTGGTGATGCAGAGGCAGGAACAAGCATGGAAGGAGATGAAAAGCAGCGGGATGATGTGTCGCCGATGGCGTCGCCTGCGATGCTGCAGGGAATAGATGCAAGAGCAGAGGAGTTTATTGCAAGTTTCCGAGCAGAAATGGAGCGTCAGGAGATTCTGGCACGAAAATTATTGTAGCCAAACTATGGGGTTTAATTAGTTTTAGTTTTCTCTTTTTCTTTTAATGTTGTTTCTGTAATATGGATCGATTGTAAAAGGAAGGATTTCAATGGTGTTTGAGGAGGAGAGGGATGTAAGGGAAGTTAAATGATGTAAATAAATTGATCACATAATTCTAATGAGTTGTTCTTTTGAGGTGTTGATCTAAGTTTCTGTTTTTTCACTGTTCATCAAGCATATGAATAAGCTCAAGTAGATTTGAGAAATACAACACTAGTAAACTTAAGAACAATTGTTGGATTGGTTGGTCTTATTTTAGTTTCTAATAGAAGATATTAAAGTCCAAATTGAGATTGAATTAATCTTAACTACAAAATTCTTTGATTGTGGGCAGAACATGAAAGCAAATTACATGCCCAATTTTTTTTGGTACAAAAGATGTCGACCACAGTCAGCTAAGTTCATTGGACAGCATCACCATTTACGTCATGTTCCATAAGCGAAAGCAACCCCAACGGAGATTCCATCAATATCCGGTAGCCATAGTCAGAATCTTGACCCATATTGGCCAAAAAGTCTTTCCTCAACCCAGCCACCTCTCATCAAAGCCAAAGCCTTCCTTGATCAGTGTTGAATTTCTATGTGTATCTTCAATACCCTGCTTTAAGAAATTTACCACAACTGCTGCATTAGTACTGCTAAACTTTGTGTTGGTTAAACCTAAACTTCTCGGAATTGTTGAGGATGTTTCCCATTTTTCCTTCCTTTTTTTATGACATATATGGGCTATTGAATCTAGTGAGCCAAATTGAACCTTGGCCCATTGTATTTGGGTATTGGCTTTCCTTACGAGCCCAAACACTTCCTCTATTAATGAAAAAATTAAAAATCAACGAACTTGAGTTATAGAGTTAGAGCAATCAATCATTAATTCAAATGATTCAACGCGTATTATTTTACATAAAGTTTTCAATTCGAATCTTAAGAATGAAATTAATTTTTGTTAAAAGAATCTTACCCCACAGTTCCATTTTAAACAAGACTAATCGTATATTATATATCACTAGCTAGAACATATATTAAAATTTTTATATTTATCACCAACGGCAACCATGCAATTTGTAATTGGAAAATTACTGCCACTAGTATTTTCTTTACAATGCCTTGCCTTGCCTCTTACGGTCTTCCCCGTCTGTCCTCGTAATTCGTTAAACCAACTTGGAGGGACTGTTAAAAAATATAAGTCAGTTAAATATACTGAATAGATCTTGACATCAGATTGGCTCAATTATTTCCCCAAAGTACAAAATTTTAACGTCCAATTTAATTGTGATTAATTTATTAATGCCACGAGCTCACGACTAGATGTTTTTTTTTATATATATAGATATTCTCTTGATCAGTCTTGATTTTGTTTATTTCCTTATTAATCGCATAGATTTGCTAATTAGGGTCCACAAGTCCAACCATATGATTCAAAATGAAACAAACAAATTGCGTAAAATGATTCTCTCTTTTCTAAAAACAATTAAAAAAAAGATTTCTGTTGAATATTAAGAATATGTTTCGTTTTTTGGTACCAATAAGAATATGTTATAGTATATGTATGAGATGTGTAAGTCAGCTAATTTAATAAGGCATATATTTCAGACCAACTAGTGATATGAATCATTGAGTCCACGAAAATAAATTAATTTAAGGCATGCATGGAACTTATGTTCATTAATTAATGAAATTTTCTAGACATAGACATTTCTTACAAAACATAAAAATTGTTGCGCTTTGTAGATTCAATAGTACTCAACACAAACTGATTTGTGATCTGTCATTAATTCTACCAAAAACAATTGTCTTTATTCTCATTAATGTGAAGCATGTGATCAACAATCTTACTGCAGAGGCAGGTACTTCAATACATGTCATATGCATGTTCTTACTTAATTTTTTTATTTAGAAATACTAATACATACATATATATGATCATGAACTAATTAAAACATCCGACACCTTGTAGAAATTTTGATATACCAAAATTCCAAAAATAGATCATCTAGGCGTATATATTA
>AWWV01005386.1:0-13502 GCA_001974805.1 Corchorus capsularis | reverse complement strand
AGTATAAAGTTACTAAGGAATTAAGGTTACTGAAATGTTTTCTATTTATGAGATGTTTTTTTTTTTGCAATTTATTTATGAGATATTAGTATAGTAAATTAACTCCATTATAAGGTTAGCATTAGTTACTTTTTGTTAATTAATTTCTTTTCTAAGGTTAGGAATATTAAAATTTAAAAATTTAAAGTTTACCATTTAACTTTACGTTCCCAGTAAATTTTGTAGTAGTTCATCATGAGAAATATCAATTTTCATATCTAAGATTAGTAAAAAAAAAAAAAAAAAAGCTATAGATATTATCAAAAAGGTTATAGTCCTATCAACATTATATCCTCACGACTCTTAGTAACTTTCTTGTATAATAAATGTTATCAGTCTTGTAATTTTAAATTACTACTCCCTCCATGCTTTATTATAAGTCATAATAAAGTCAAATATATTTTTAAATTTGACCAATTTTTTTAAAAATAATATAAATCAAAATAATTAAAACAATACTTGTAAACTTTGATTTATGAACTTTCTAATACATTTTTTAAAATTTTAAATATTTTTTCTAAAAAAATAATGATCAAAGATGGATTATTTTTTACCAAATTGTAACTTATAAATAGGAATAAAGGGAGTAATAAAACTATAAAATTTATCAAAATAGCTATAATATGTTATGTTGGCTAAAAAAATAAAAGCTATAATATATTATACAAATTTATAGCAACTTTACATCCTAGATAATTTCAGTAACTTTTTCTAAGAAGTGAAAGTGACAAATTTTCTTAAAAGCAACTAAAAAAGTCTATGATGTTACCGAATATATAATGCTAACATCATATCTTTAGCAAATGAGTTTATCTAAGGTTGTTGAAAACAAAAAGTATGATGCTATCAACAAATTCAACAACCATACATTTATAATTAATGCCTACATTTTAGTAGCTTTTCATTAATAATCAAGAATTCTAATTTTCTTATCTGAGGTTAGTAAAAAAACTTTTAAGCTTATTAAAAAGTCTATGATGTTATCGACAAAAATTAATTAATTTTAAATCCTTAATAACTTAACTGGCCTTTTATTAATAACTAAGGTTACTAATTCTCCTATCTGAGGTTACTAAAAAAAAGCTTCAATTATTGTTCTAAAAAATAAGTGATTATTCTAAAAACTATATTATTATTTTTTTTTGCTAAAAAAAGTATATTATTATCTACTAACTCAATAATCTTACATTTAGTTAACAATTTTTGTTTTATCTAAGTTTACTTAAAAGGTTATAATACAATATCTGGTTTCACCATTTCAATATCCAAAACAAATCTCACAATTCAACCAGACACATTAAATTAACATGTGTAAAATTATTGACTTGAAAGTGACATTTTCTTACTAATTCATGAATCTTTCTTTTTTTGATCGAGAAATTGAATTTATATACTATATATGCATATCTTTGACATGTTGAATCAAACTTGAATTTGGTTTTTTATTATTACACTACCAATTTTATGCATAATAATGAATGAAATAAAGTGATTAAAGTTAACCAAGGAAAATAAAAGTAGTGAATGAATGGTCTATTAAGTTTTTCAAAAAAAAATCAAAACTTTTAATAATTTTTTTTAGGGAAATTTTTTTTAATAATTACTATTTATTATTTCTGTTACCGTTTATTACACTACCAATTTTATGCATAATAATGAATGGAATAAAGTGATTTAAGCTAACATAGCAAAATAAAAGTAGTGATTAGTGAATGAATGATCTATTAAATTTTTCAAAAGAAAAATTCAAAACTTTTAATAATTAATATCTATTTTTCTGTTATCAATAATTATTATCCCAACAGTCAAGCGGGTTTCACTGCTCGACACTAATCACTGTTGAAACTTGAAACTAATTTTCTCCTAAATCCAGAATTTCACATTAACGGATTTTTAGCTACTATTTTTTCATAGGTTATTCCTAACTACCAACTTCTTCCCTCCGTGTTCATAGAAAAATTGCTTCTCAATAGAAAAAGTATTTTGGCTAGAATTAAAACCATAGCACTTTAAAATATTAGAAAAAATTAAATACTTATCAACGTTAATTTAATACCAAAATATTATGAGATTAGAGCGAATCATAACACTCATGAATCAAAATAGTTTTTAGAATTTTTATTTATGGGGTTTGTAAAATGGATCGTTCACATTCTAAGATGAAAATCATATTTATATAATTTTTAATTAATTCTTAAGTATTCTTTTCTACTTTTTGTATGAAAATATTCGTCGTTAATTATTTATCATCTTTTTTGGCCAAAAAAAAACATTTATCATCTTTGAATTTTACTTTATTATGTAAATAAAATAAACTTTTGGGATCAGGTAGAAAAATGAAAAAAAAAACGACTTGATTTGGTTAGAATTAAAACCATGACACTTTAAAAGTTTCAAATTATTAGAAAAAATATTATATACTCAACTTTGAAATAATCTTAATTATCTAAGAAAAGATGAAGAAAAAATACATAAAAAAGATAATAAGGAAAAACGTAATGATCATATAACTAATAATAATTTTACCACTAATAATAATAATTATAATAATAATAAGTTTAATAATGATATAATAATATATAAGATGTTTAACGTAAAAATATTGTTAGTGTTATTAGACTTTTTAATAAACTAGTATTCGCTTCTACGTGCGTTGCACGTGATCAATCGTGTTTAAATTAAAAGAAAGTTAAAATAATAATTGAAATTATTTATAAGTAGAGCAGTCAAATCTGATTCAAACTCAATAATCCGTTCCACATGACTGGCCCGATTTGACAAAAAAAAAGTAAATGACCCGAAGCCATCCTATGCAGGCCCGACAAACCCGTAACCTGAATAGTCTGAGAAGTTAATCCGAATGATCCAAGAATATTATAAATTAAAATTATGTTTTATTTAATAAAATCCCAATTGAATCCGAGTCCTATACCCGAAAAACCCAAAACCCGAATGACCTAAAATCTGAGTGGCCTGAGGACAAAATCCGAACCCGCCTGACCCCAAACCCAGCAGACCCGAGACCCGAATAACTAGAACCTAGATGAGCCGAAACCCGAATTTTCCAAGAAAATTACTTATCTCATTTGATCTATACCCATATGACCCGAACCAGAAACCCATCTAACCCACCAGATTGACTCATATGACTTTATAAGTTAAATGAAATAATTGCGTGTTACTCTTCTTTTTATTTTTAAAAGTTTTAATTAAATTAGTAAAATGCTAAAAATAAATAGGTATAAAAATATTAGATTTAATAAAATAAAAATAGAGTTTTTAATTGACTAAAACTATAAAAGTATATTTAAAAAATTCAAAATTAATTGTATAATGGCAATTTTTAGAAATATGTTAGACAAATAAGGATATAATTGGCGTTTCAAAAATTAAATAAGGGCATAATAGACGTTTCAAAGTTTTACAAAACTCGTACTTTTATATATAGTATAGATAGAAAGAAAAAAGTAAAAAATGTAATGAAATATATAACTAATAATAATTTTAATAATTAATAATAAGTTGTTTAACGTAAAAATAATTCTTATTATTTTATACTTTTTTAATATGAAAATAAAATCCGGTTGGATAAATTACATTTTAACCCTTAAAATTTAACTAAAATTTTAAAATTAAAAAAGTTATTTTAGATATTTCAGGTCAATGTTTTTGAAGTTTAGACTTATTTAATATAAAGATAATAAAAATAATAAGTCTTGAACTTTAATTTTGACCAATAACACTCTTGAATTCACAATTTTGGCTAAATAGACTCTTTTGTAATGATACTCTAACAAGCCATTAAATTTGCTAACGTCATCGATCTACGTGACAAAAAAATTATATGTGACAAAATGATGATGTTGCCGAAAATGATATTTTTGAAAAATAATTCATTTTTCAATTCATTTGATTTTGTCTTACAATTTTTAATAAATTTTTTTTAAATGAATCATTTTCAAAAAAAAAAAATTGCAACATTAAAATTTTACCATGTGAACTTATGAATCAGCAAATTTAATGGCTTCAAGGTGCCATCAACAAAAGGGACTATTTAGTCTAAATTGCGAGTTTAAGGTAGTATTGGCCAAAATTAAAGTTATAGACTTATTTAGCCGTTTTCTATAACTTCACCGGGTGAAGTAGATCCATTAAGCTAATTAAAATTTGCCAATAGATCTGTCCATATGCGCCCCAAACCTTACGTTGACTTGTCGAGTTTGGACTTTGGACAGAAAGTTCGAAATCCAAGGTCAAACCAAATATCCGATATATTAAAATACTTATATGTTTTAGTTCTACTTTTAGTATGACAAATTATACAATACACCGTTAGTGGAGTTTAGCAGACTACACAAACGAGTCCTGAAGGGTTCCTCTAGAAATTAGATTGAAATATTTAAAACTTAATTAATTCAAAAAATGGACATGTGTCAACTCTACAATCCGCTTGTGGAGTCCAAAATTTACACCACCTGTGTATCAAATAATTACCCTTTTAGTATATATCTTTCTATTTGGGAGAGGATTCTCTCCACTGCTAAAAAACAGTGGAGAGATCCACTGATCTAAAGAGCCAAGATCTACGGCTCAGACAAATCCACCTCTTGTTAAACAAAACACACCGTTTCATGACTTTCTTACCGTTTTCTCCCCTTCACGCCGTCTTCTTCTTTGAATGTCTTAGGAATATTTAAGAAACCTTTTAGAATCATTCTAAAATAAATTAAAAAAAAAACGACAGAAAATTTCCATGGGAAACAAGCCTCCATGATTTATGTCAATAATCATATTTAGAAAGAATCCAAACTTAATTCGATAATAGAAAAAAAAATGATCTCCGATTAAAGTTGGACTGTTAAGCTGGCTGTCTCTGGTCATGTAGCAAAAAAGCAAAGGTTTAGAGCCAAGAACTGTACATTTTCTAACCTTCATCATTTGTTTGCCCGGTTTGAAACTTGCCTATATTAATTCTTTATGAGTTTAGGGGCTTTTGGAAGACATTGGAATTTGGATCCATTTGAGGATTGGAAGCAGTGATTGCCAATAAGAGGATGTTCAAATTGGTTCAAGTGAGTGATTTACAGATTCTGGAATTCTAGATTTTTTTTTTTTGGCCAGTTGGAATTCTAGTTCAGGTGGCTTATTTTTAGGCCAGTTGAAACTTCATTTTTTCTTTTAAATTTTAATGGATGGGTTCTTGGGAAGTAAAACTGAACATACAATCTATATATCTATATCTATATATCTATATAGTATATATTTGTCTAAAACTTTTGCTTTTATAAATTTCAATGAACAAAGCCAAAAGGGAGAAGAAAACAATGGTGAACTGAACATGGATATAGGAATGAAAGAGGTAAAGGGATGGGAGGAAAACGATTCTAAAAAAAAAAACTACTTAGGAAACGGAAGTGGAAGGAGAACAAATGGTGTCAATTTTATGGAAATGTGTTTCACTAAGGAAATAAAATAGATGAGGTGGGTTTGTATGAGCCGTTGATCATGCCTCTTTAGATCAATGGATCTCTCCACTGTTTTTTAGCAGTAGAGAGAATCCTCTCCCTTCTATTTTTTATTACTTTAGTAATAAATTTTAAGTAAGAATAGGTCATATCTTTGAGTTGGGTTGAAAACGTGCAGAGTTTTTTTTTTTTTTTTTTTTTTTTTTTTTTTTTGGCAATAAAACGTGCAGGAGCATTTAATCGTCAACTTGAGAAACTCTTCGAGTTTACATGTGACGTGAGCTTTCCCACTCGAAACATTATTAGTACTTATAATAGAGGAAGCCTAAGTTTTTATTGGGTTTTCCTTTTAAATCTCTCTTAATTGGTGGTCGAGACTCGAGAGTCTTCACAGTTTTTTAGCCGGCATGTGCGGTGCTACTAAATAATTAGCTTTTCTTTTTCTTCCTTAACTGTGCTTATATTACTACTACTAGTAATTAAATATATTTATGGGTTGTAAGAATCTCTGGTTTCCCGGGACAATTGCATGTGATCCGACTGTACTTTGCTAATCAAGTAGTATAAGGCTTGCAACTTCAACTTTATACTGTCTTTTATCCACAAAAGGGAAAAAAAGGCCTTGCAACCAAATGGATACATCAAGCTCCACATCTCGTGAAGAGCAGCCGGTGCAAGTAGAGACCTACATGGACAATGATCTGTACAAAGCTGCTGTTGATGGCAACATTAAAGCATTCAATGATTACCAAGGGCGTCTCGATTGCTTAGTCTCCCGAAACAAGAACAAGGTGCTCCATGTTTACTTAGCAAACAAGAGGATCAGGCTGGGAGCTCCATTCAGATTAAATATGTATTATTCGGGATCTCCCTGTATAGTAGGTGCTGGGATTCTAAATTCATCAGGTCGGCCAACTTTGTTGAACAGCTTCTTAACCTCTGTCCTTCATTGAAATTCAAAGCCAATGTCAAAGGTGAAACCCCATTACACATTGAAGCCAAATATGGGCATTTAACCATCGTTCGATTGCTCTTGCAAGATGTAAAAGCTAATGAAGATCTAGAGAACGGAATTGAACCAGCCAAGCAAATGCTTATAGCCACAGATGACGAAGAAAATATGGCTTTGCATATCGCAGCTCGATACGGCCATCTTGAAACAGCACAAGAATTAATTCAGAAGGACCCTGATTTCGCCTATCCTGCTAACAAAAGCGGTGAATATCCTCTTTTCATAGCAGCGAGGCGAGGAAATTATCTCTTGGTGACAGAGATTTTAGATAACTGCAGCTATGTTGCTCTTGGGGGTCCTGATGGTGCAACCGCTTTGCACGCAGCTGTTATGGCTAACTGTAAAAGTATGGTACCTGAAATATTCCATAGTTAAATTTTTTATTTTTTATTTTTGGTTTTCCATCTGGTATACTAATCTAGATTCGAGTCGGGTCTTGCGCCTGAATTTGATGGGTGAATCTACTAACGATTGCTGCATACGTCTCAAACTTGAGACATACTTAAACTGTAGCAAGCGGCTTACTACTCGATCCATCTCACGTTGATATTTCATAGTTAAAGTTTCTATTTTAATTATATCTGAAGTTTTAACATTTCATTTTCCAAACTTTTAGAGACTACGAAGGTGATATTAGTGAAGACAAGCAATTTGGCCAAAGAAGCCGACCAAAATGGACGGACTCCACTTCACTATGCGGCACATCTCGGTCACCATTCGATCGTGAAACAGTTGCTGAAATATGATAAATCAGCAGCCTACATAAAGGACAAAGAGGAGATGACTCCACTTCTAATGGCAGCTAGGCAAGGCTATGCACATATAATGAAAGCAATAATCAACCATTGTTCAGATTGTTGCGAACTCGTTGATCAAAGAAGATGGAATTTTCTTCACTTTGCTTCCGTTTCTTTACCTTTCAAACCTTTATCCGAATTCCTTACAGCCCAAGAATTTAGGCATTTTATAGATGACAAGGATATCAATGGGAACACGCCACTCCATATTCTTGCTAATACCCGTTATTACACCGGCATAAAAGCTGAATCGTTTACGCATGATAAAGTCGGGCTTGGAATAATGGATCTCCGTTGGAACGCTACTTCAAGAAGAAAGGTAATTAAGCCCATTTACTTATATGGCATAAGTGCTATAAAAGTTTGTACTGATTGATGTTTTGCATCCAAAAATTTTATTTTGATCTTATTGCATTCTATTGTTTTATTTTTGGTACATACACTCCATTAACAAAAATTCACCAAGTTTGTGATGTGATGGCACAGTTATGATGTTTACGTGGCATGCCACGTCAGACAAAAATTGTCACGTGACATGCCACATCAACATAAAAGAAATAGGAAATTTTCCGCGTGGTATTTTCTAGCCGACATGGCATGCCATGTCAGTGTTGTAACGGTGTCGTCGCGTTTAATGTTACAGAAAATAAACGTGTGCCTAAATAAAACTTCAGGGTGTGATAAGATCAAAATAAACATTTTGGTGCAAAATTTCAATCAGTACAAACTTTATGGTGCAAAATAATAGTTATGCCATTTACTTATAAGTTAGCTTTGCTAGAACACCATAATTTGAATCATATTAATGTTACCTAGCATCTTATTCCAAGGACGAAATTTTTAAATTGTTGGAAGACATTTGTCGTGAAGAAGTGGGAGGGGTTCCGGTTCGTCCGATGCACAAGTACAAAGGAGACCTTAGTCACATGGATAAAACAAGAGAAAACCACTCAGTGGTGGCAGCACTTATCGCTACTGTAACATTTGCTGCTGCGTTTACCCTACCTGGTGGCTATCAGAGTGAGGAAGGTGGAGATCAGGGCACGGCAATCCTACTTCGAGAAGCAGCTTTCATAGTATTTATGATAACAGATGCCATAGCCATGGTTTCTTCCCTCTCAGCTTTAGCCATTTACTTTATCTGGTCATCGCAGCCCTTTGCTGTTAAAGAACTAGGTTCATATATCCTTGCATATAGACTAATCGGAATTGCAATGGGAGCTTTGGTGATAGCTTTTGTCACTGGTACATATACGGTTTTGAGACCATCTAAGGGGCTTGCTATTGCCATCTGTTTCATTGGCTTGAGCTTCTTTCCCCTAGTTATTAAGTGGATTCAAGATAAGATACTAGTGTGGATATCCTTATCCTAATCCTAATCCTAAGTTTCTATAATAATAGTCCCCCATTTTTGAACATCTTTTAAACTCCTTCAATTACCATATCAATAAATGGTATAATAAAATGCTTTCTCATGCAGGTAGACTCACCTTAATTAGATCGGTGTTATCATCTATACCTTATACATATACTAATCTATGTCTTGTTTTATGCTCCCTGCTGCTGTTACTATATACCAGACACACTTATGAGAAACTTTCTATGGAGTCCACATTCCTTAAAGACTAAAATGCCTTTAGTAAAATGGCATACCTGCACAACTCCTAAACAGATTGGTGGCCTTGGCATTCACTCCATTAAGGAATTTAATATAGCATTGTTAACTAAATTTTGTGGAAAATATACACATCCCAAGATTCATTAGTTGCTCAAATGATTAAGGCTAAATATGTTCATCACCACCACTCTTGCCTTAATTCTCCTATACCCCAAAATTGTTCTTTGCTGTGGAGAGGCTTTACTAAAAGTCGGCATCTTATAGCAGAACATAGGTCATGGATTATAGGCAATGGGTTTTCTGCTAGTTTCTGGAATGACAAATGGGTGAACAATGTGTTCTTAACCAATTAAATATTACACCTATTCCAGCACACTTAGAACATATATTGGTTAAGGATGTTATAAATCCTGCAACTCAATCCTGGGACCTGGCAATTGTGGCTGATTTCTAACTAGACTGGTTGATACACTCTATTCATGCCATTCCCTTACCATCTTCTCCTACCTCTGACAGACTCCAATGGTCTCTCTCCCTCAATTCACCACCTCCTTTTTATACTTATATCTAATCTACCAGAACTCACCACTTCCTTTTCCTTCCCTGCCCTGGCACCATCTGTGGAAAATCAAAGCTTTACCTAGAACCATTTTTGTGCTTGGATTTGTGCTCATAATAAATTACCCACTGCTGAGATGCTACACACTAAAAACAACATACCTTCACCAGCATGGCATCTCTGTGCTCATAGTTCTGAAAATATTCACCATATATATGCCCAATGTCCCCATTACAAGCCTCTATATGGACTCAGTTTAATTGGGACTGGAATCCTATTAATGATAATTTTATTATTTTCCTAAAGAACTTACATAGTCTATACTCTTTTATCACATGAAAGCATTTTCATTAGTTTCATTTGGCAGATTTGGAAGATTCGAAATGATTCTCTTTACAGTCTATGACACACAAAATTTCTAGGTCTAAAAAATAAGACAAGAAAGATTGGAGTCAAATAAGAATTTTATTGATTGATCAAATTGATGCAGGTACAATCTTTCTAATAATAAGAAATTGTCCTCTGATTCTTCTCCTTCGCAAAATTATGCTTCAAGATTTGCTTCAAGGGTCGAATGACTTGATATTGAACTTGATGATAATTTGAGAGTTTGATTTGATTTGATTTGATTCAAGGGTTGAATGACTTGGTCTTGAATTGATAATTTAATTCAAAGGTCTTGACGACTTGATCTTGAATTGATGACTTGGGAATTTGATTTGATTCGAGGGTCTTTGATGACTTGATCTCGAATTGATGATAATTTGATTCAAGGGTCCTGACGACTTGATCTTGAACAAACAAAATTAATCTTCAGATATGTTGATGAAGATCGAAAAAAATAAATTCTTGAAAGCGAGTTTTTGCAAATCTTTGATAATTTGAAAGAAGAATCCTCCACATACGTGGATCTTCTTTCCCAATAACTGGGTCTTCAGTAATTCTCCAATAATTGGATCTTCTTTTAAAGAAGAATACTCCACATACATGGATTTTCTTTCAATAACTCCCCAATAACTGGGTCTTCAATAATTCTCCAATAATTAAATATTCTTTGAAAGAAGAATTTTCCACATACGTGGATCTTCTTTCAATCTTCTTAAGCTTTGGTGAAGAACATCTTAAATACTTTAGAGTTTTTCTGCTTTAGAGCTTTTCTACTTTCTGAATTGTGTGTTGAAAATAACTTGTGAGCTTGGTATTTATAGTGGGGGATGGAGAGTTTCAAGATAACTTAATTTCTCCTTGTAATTTATCTCTAAACAATTAATTTTAATTAGAGATAAATAAGATGACACAACAGTGAATTCTGATTGGTTAATGCTTGAAGCCTTGAGATTTGATTGGCCAGATGATGCAATTTATTTACCAATTATCTCAATTTAATTAGAGATAAAAGGTGATAACTCACAACTTAATTTTGATTGGTCAAACCATTAAACATTGAAATTTAATTGGTTAGACCATGTGTCATATTTATCTACCATTTTTCCTTAGAAAATATCCAATAAATTTAAGGATAAATTCTCAAAAGAAATTTGTAAAAAATTTCTCATTAGCCGAAATTTCTTACTCTACACACTCATAAACCTATTTTAACCGATTCTGCCACAAAATACATTCTACCTCTTCTCAAATCTTTGTATGATACTAAACCCACATCTACACAAACCATTCATACTAGGATTTATCTTTCATGGACTCACCCGATCCTATAAATGTTTTTAAGCTAAACACTGATGGGTCATGCCCAGGAAATCTTGGTTTTTCTGGTTGTGGTGGGATTATTAGAAATAGTAATGGTGATCTAATCTCGGCCTTCTCTTCTTATCTCGGTAACATCAGTATTGCATAACTTCAGGGCATTAAAAAGGGAATGGAACTGGCTATTCAGCATGATATACATCGATTATGGTTGAAAATAGCTCATTAAGCTCTGTACAACTGTTTTACAGGATGAAGGACCAGTAGGATCTTCCCCCCTGCTAGAAATCTTTACTTCTGAATGCTGCTTACTTGCGACAAGATTTGAGGAAGTCAAGCTATCTTTTATGTATCGGGAATGTAACGTTATAGCCGACCACCTGGCTACAATAGCTGTTGTATCTAAAACTTCGAAGCCTTTTGATCTATATTGCAGCAAGCCCTTAGACCTAAGACCTTTTTTATATAGGTAATGGTGTTACAGAAAGGATCATATCGAATCCTTCAGCTTGTACTTTCTCCTTTTACTAAACTAGTTTTAGCTTTCACGTGCTCACGTGCATTGCACGTGGCGCAACGTATTTAAATAAAATATTCATATGAAATTATGATAACATCTCTATTAAATTATGATAATTACACTATTTTTTATGATTCCATTAGGAAATTTTGATAACCTTCCTATGAAATTTTATTAACGATACTATGGAATTGCGAGAACCTTTTTATAAATTTTTTTTAACCTTCTTATGAAATTTGGTTAACCTCCCTAAGGAATTTTGACAACTTCCCAATGAAATTTTGATAACCAACACTATAAGATGTTGATAACCTCCATATGATATATTGATAACCACGTTATGAAAATTTAAAATCTCCATATGAATTGTTAGTAATCACACTCTGAAATTTTGATAATCACACTATAAAATTGTGATAACCTCGCTACGAAATTTTGATAAATATTTCTATAAAATTTTGATAAACCTCCCTATAAAATTTTGATAACTTTCTTATGAAATCTTGATAACTACAAATTTTGATAACCTCCCTATGATTTCTTGATAACTACAAATTTTGATAACCTCCCTATGATTTTTTGATAACCTCATTATGAAATTTTGTTAATCTCCCTATGAAATTTGATCTACATACTATGAAATTTTGATAATCCTCTTGTGAAATTTTGAAAACTAAACTATGAAATTTTGATAACGTTCGTATGAAATTTTGATATCCTCCCTGAATTTTTATATCCTCATTGAAATCTTGATTACTCCATGATAAAAGTTTAATAACCTTCCTAATTTCGTAACCATACTATGAAATTTTGATAACCTCCCCAGAAATACCACTATGAAATTTTTGTAATCACATTTTGAAAATTTGATAACCTCTTTATGAAATTTTGATAACCTCTTTATAAAATTTTGTTGACCCCTCAATGAAATTCTGATAATCACATTATGTAATTTTGATAACAACGCTATGGAATTTTGATAATCTTTCTATAAATTTTGATAATCTGATCTCTATGAAATTTCGATAATCACTTTATGAGATTTGATAACCTTCTATCAAATTTTGGTACTCCTTATGAAATTGAGACTTTTATAACCTTCATATGAAATTTTGATAACCACATTATAAAATTTTGATAACCTCCCCATGAAATATTTAATGAAATTTTGTTAACCACACTATGAAATTCTTATAACCTCGTTATGATATTTTGATAATCTCTTTGGTAACCTTTCTATAAAATTGTGATAATTAACCACCCTATGAAATTTCAATAACCTACCAACCTAAGAGATTTTAATAACCTGATCCTATGAAATTTCGGTAACCACACTATGGAATTTTGATAACCTCCTCATGAAATTATAATAACCATCTTATGAAATTTTGATAACCACATAGAGACAAGAAAATCAAAATCATAATATCACCTACTCTTCTAACTCAACAATTTCTAATTGAACAAAGCGAATGCGGCAAAACATTATATAACGAAGAGATGGAACTTCACTAATAATAGTATTGTACGTGTTAGTGTTAGTTTAATCTTTTTATTGACATTTAAAAATTGAAATTAAAAGTAAAATATTAAATTCAAAAAGTAATAGTAAAGAAAATTTGCATGTTCATCAACTAAAATCAATTTGACAAACTCATAATTCGGTCTAAATTGAATTTTTTAATTAATTTTGAAATAATAAAATTATACCAAATTTTAATAATGGAAATTTAGAACCAAAGACAAAGCAAAATTAAATATAACGATTGGAAACAAAGACAAAAGACA
>AWWV01005385.1:0-18855 GCA_001974805.1 Corchorus capsularis | reverse complement strand
AAGATCATCTTCAATTCATGTATTTTATTTTTTTTGGGTCAAAGGTTAGGTAGCTGCGATAAAGAGAAGTTCTGAATAATGTGACAAAAGGACCAAAATGAAATAACTTCAAAGGTTGAGATTTCAGAAATTATATGGAAGTGGAACAATTCAAAGGTTAGGGACGTCCATGTAAAACTAGAATAAAAAGTTAGGATTATGGGAAATTTAGTAATTTACCCTAGTTATAACATATATTGTCATGGCTTTATTACATGTGATTGTGAAAAGGCCTTTTTTTTTTTTTTTTTGTGAATTGAGGTTTATTATAAATATAGACATCGATGATGATTGATGAACAAATTACAAGAAACTAAAAAGAGATTAGTATAGTTAATTAGGGATTTGTGATGTTAAATAAGCTTTTGCTATATAATATCTTGGACCTAATGATTGATTGTTTCATGATAGTAGTCTTTAATAACTATAACTACCCACTAAACTAAATTTAAATTTTGAAATAAAGTAAAGTACATATAGTCAAAGATCATATCTATATGATATTGATTCCCCCATAAGCTGTCCATGTTAAAGTGCATATTTCTTGAGGGATGGTTTGAAAGATTTATAATATAATAAGGAGGGAAGGAATTATATGCAAAAAAATTAAATGCATAGGTAAAAAAGAAAAGATTATTATGAGATTTCACATCCAAATTTGAGAGAGAATGCATGAACAAGTGGCTTTGTTGTGTTGGTAGGGGTTTGAGGGTGCATGATTGAGAGGCTCCATTTTGGGATTTACTGTAAAATGATTTTTGTCCACCTGATAAAAATGAAAATGAAAAATTGAAGCCTTGGGGTCCCACCCAAAGCACTCTATCAAAAGAGAAAGATCATGGGATCTTGAGGTGTTGTATATAAAATTTTCAGTGTACCATTTTGTTTTGGCCATAGAAAATGTTAGGAAAATATCAATTGAATCAAACAAATTCAGTATTTTCTACATTTTCTCCTATTAATACAAAAATACAAATTGAAAAAAAAAATTAAAGGAAGAAGAAAGAATGGCATGTGCATAATTATGTGGATAGTAGAAAATATATGGGATAGATATTTGAGGCCCAATTTTTTGTGTTCGATCTTCTTGATGTTGGTTTTTTTTGTGTTCTTTTTTTTTTTACATATATAGGTAAGGATATGAAATAGCATATTCTCTGTTAATTTGAGCATTTTAAAAGGTACTTATTTTTATTATACTAGGTGGCAATCCTTTATTCTACAATCTAAATGAAGAGAGAAGATATAAATATATGTCTTGAATCAAATGATTAGGGGGGTAAGATTTTGATTTAAAAAAAAATACTTGAAAGTTTGAATGGTATATTGCCTTCTTTTTGCTGTGGAAGAAGGGTCAAAAGTTATGTAATTTATGCCATCATTATAATGATAAATAAATAAAATGGTATGTAAGTTGTTAAATTTAGTGGACATCCATAGCCTTCAACTTGTTTGTTTGCCATGAAAAAGAAATAAATACTGGGTTCTTTTTTTGCATGGAATGAACTTTGAACCCTACGAAAGCCCAATGTGAAATTTGGCAAAGAATTGGGCTTTGTAGTGGCTGTGTATATAAACCTTGAACTTTGAAGTTAAGAATTGGGCTTTTCTACGTAGCAAAAAAAGAATTGGGTTTTTCTTGTGGTGGCTGTGTACATAAACCTTGAAGTCTTGGCCGGCTGCAATTATTTGCAAGAATATGGTCACAAATCACAATTGTGTATGAAAAGTAGATGAATCCAACTGGTTCATTAACTTTTGGTTTCATCAGTGATTTAAAACTGCTTCCTGTCATGGCTAGAATCAAACAAAGAACAGGAAAAAACCTATTGTAGGCTTACAAAAGCACAATTCGCCCACTAGGAATTGGTTTATTCACAGAAAATATGGTTTCATTACCAACAGCTAGGCTTGAAGAACTTAAAGTGTCACACAAGACAGAAAACTAAGTATCTTTCAGTCAAGTCAGAATACAAATTCAACCAAAAGGTGTTACTTACAGGAGACATCATGCATACCAAGCATGGCAGCATCACAACGATCCGGAAAAAAAAAAACAAAGTTAAATAGCTGTTCAACTTTGAGACCAATGAAATCAAGTGGATTTTTATTAGATCAATCGATGAAACAAAATCCCAAGAATCTGCAACATACAAAAGAAGCTAGGAAAAAAAAAGTACATCCGAGTTATCTACAGAATCAACTTTATAGTAAAAGAGATGTCAATACTGTCAAAAATGCCAATCCCACAAATGAGGGACCTAGAGAAATAGGAGAAGAAGAAGCTATCTGAATGATAAAGTTGCAACTCCCTTGTGAAAGGTTCTGTGTAACGATCGTGGCCAGACCTTGAAAATTACAGGCCATGTCATCTTGATTTTGTACCTGGTAGTACATATTAAATGCATAGGAGGCATTTCCATTGGCATCAAGGTTGTTACAGGAAGATCCATACCCGAGTGCCGTGCAATCTGAGAAGGTGCAAGCATAGTTTATGTTGTCTGCAAGTTTGTCCACGTTTTTAGCATTCGGATTAAATGCACACCATTTTGCAGGAAGATATTCAACATTTTGAGCACCAATAAGAAGCTTATTTTGATTCTGCCCAGAAAGATCCAGTGGGAACTTAGGCTGCCCATCATACCGAAAGATTCCCCAATGACGCTCAAAGTTTCCTGGAGCAATGCTTTTGCCATCCTCATCTATAAGGCCAAACAAGTAAACTTCAATATATCCAGGCCGGAGAGGGGTGCCTGTGTTGGCTGCAAGTCTACGCATAAGCCCGTTGTAGAATCTCTGAGCATTAGCAATATTGGCATTCTTGTCTCCATCTGTAGGCCAACCCACCTCCCCTACAATAATGGGCATTTCACCATGCCCTGCTGCTTTCAGAGCCGAAACCAATGTGTCAAAGTTCGCATCAAAAACATTAGTGTACTGAATCCCGTTATCAACAATAGGGTTTCCTCCATCAAAGAAAGCATAGTTAAAGGGGAAGTTGTCATTTCCGTAGAGACTGAGGAAAGGATAGATGTTTACAGTGAAAGGTGCATTATTCTGGCTTAAGAACTCGACAATTTGCGTCATGATTCCATTAATATCAGTCCGAAACCGGCCAGCAGATGGAACAGGGTTGCTCTCTGGAGAGTTGTAAACATCAGCATTTAAGGGCACCGTTGCCTTTATGGAGTCTCCAACCCCAGCATCATTAAGTGCATTCTGAATGTTTCGAAGTGCTGGAAATGTGGTGTTTATGAATGAACCATTGTAGGTTGTCAAAAAGGGTTCATTCCCAACAGCTACATACCTGTACAAAGATAGTAACACACATTAATTACAAGACAGCATTCTTAACAAATCTTCCCCATCTAAGACAATAAGAACAGATATTAGTACACAAGAAATATAAATTGGACAATTGATGCAAATTTGTAAATAGTTCACAAAAGATGAAAGGCAGCTGCATTGCAACATCACTCAATAATATTCCTAGCTTCACATTAACAGAAAGTAACATCATTAGCATCCATCAAAGATCGTATACGTGTGCAGACATACTGATCAGAATCTCATTCCATTCCAAAAGTTAATCACATTCACAAGTTAGTTACTTTTCTATCCCTTAAAGCTTCCTAATCACAATTCCCTCCGATGAACCGTGAAGAATCAGAAATTACTGATCACGCCTAAGGAGATTTATATTAATAATGACAAGGAAAAAAAAAAAAGCTATTATAAGAACTATAACTATGGTACTCCACTGAATTAACATGAAAAGGTCATAAAGCCCACATGACAAATGCTGAAAGCTTAAACCACATGCAGTCAAGGAACTCTCAGAATTTCTGATAAACTATAGTTCTCTTCATAAAAACTTTACATTGTGGGCAGATTCTACAAGGGCGATCCCAATGTGCACACTTTGATGATAAGAATAAAGCTGCCAAAGAAAAAGCACCTAATGAAGGAATCTAATCCCATCGTGTAGTATATTTAGAAAGTGAAATAAAAGTCGGTAAACATAGTTGAAATCTTGTGGCAAGATTCCTAGCATACTTTTCCACTAAGTTCTCATCATGTGCCATTTGCTCGTTCTCACACACAGATAATAAAACTTATTCAACATAAGAAAAAAGAAGCACTAGATAAACAATAAGGGAAGAATGAAGACAGGTCAACCAAACTCATTGAATGCACATTATTGTGTAAGCAACAATCAATTTCTATGAATAAACAAGTCCCAACTGCCATCCGATTCCAGATTCAAGAATTAGGTCAACTAATAAACAAATCCCATCAACTAATTTCTCTTGTTAACATCCAGAGTCATCAGACAGAACTTCCAATAAGATCAGGTGCTCCTGTAAGTGGATGGTTTCTGGAAACCAGAAAACCAATCAAGACTAAGACAGAACAGATTAAATTCTATACAAAGAGAAGAACTTGAACAAGAGAAAAGCCCTCTACAGCCCCAATCATCAAATTCAAGCAAAATAAATTGAATACTCATTGTATTGCAACAAACATCTTTCCAAAAAAAAAAATTAAATAAACTACACCAAATTAGGAACAAATTTTAATCCAGTTTGTTGATGCCAACTCAAAGAAACCAAAAATTTATCAAGACCCTCCATACAAACTACATCAATACCACGTTAAATAAACAAATCTTCAAAATTCATTAAGAAAATAAATTTAACTGAAGAAAATTGAACTTACTTAATGTTAACACCTCCATTGAAGTTATATCTGGTGACATTCCTCCTAACCCATTCTTTAGCACGATCAAAGTTATTCATAGCAAGAAGCTGATCATTAGGAATAGCAACCATGACTTCAAGGTCACTTCCTGCAAGAGCACTCATAGTATTTGAATCTGCATCAAAGAGCTTCACTTTCTTTATCCCATTGTCTTTTAACATCTTCACCACTGTCTCAGGAGGCAGTTTATGAGTTGCCATAGTACCCCAATTCACACCAAGACCATTGACAAAACCGCCAAAGAAACAAAAACAGAGGAATATTGGTAATAATATTCCTACAAACCCAGAATCACCCATGTTTTTGTTATAAATTTGAAATCTTTTTTTGAAGGTAAAAAAAAACTAATAATAAAAAGGCTGAAGCTTGAAGCTAAAGGAGGTTGCTAGGAAAAAGGGAGGGAGTTAGCAAAAGAAAATAAAAGCAAGGGTTTTTGTTATGGGGTTTTAACTGCTATCTATTAATGTAACTTTGTTAATAAGAAAAAAGAAAGGCGGTTTTTTGCAGGATCAAAGCGAAAATCAAGCAATATATGTGATCATGGGAGAGAGAGAAATAAAAAATAAAAACCCAATACGTGATAGGGAAAGGGTAATAAGAAAAATAAAAGGAAATATAAATATCCTGGGGAAAAAAAGAAAATTTATATTCCTTTTTCTATATTTCAGAAACCGCCTTACTGAAGAACAAACGTTTCTGAAAACAGAGAAGAAACAGAGCAAAATAAAGAGACCCAGAAAGGCAGAAAACAAAATGGTAATTTTAGGGGTATCTAAAGGAAAAGATTTGAAATTTATTGAAAACAAAAGATGGGTTTTGAGTTTTGAAGGAAATGTTAAAACAGAAAAGGAGTTAGGGAAAAGAGTAGTTGAAGAACAGAGAAGAAAGAAACAGGGGAAGAAAGAACAGAGGAGAAGAGTTTTGGAAAAAACACAAATATAAAGCAGAGTAAAAAAATAATTGTGTGTTTGTGCTTAAATCAGAATGTGAATTTTGAAAAAAGGTAGCAAAAGTTGACAAATGACAAAAAGGTTGAGAGAGATAGAGAGAGAAAGAGAGGAAAGAATAATACTTTTCTACTAATTTGATTGAACCATTAAAATGATAAAATCAAATCACCACAAAAAAAGAAGAATATATATTGAATTTGGGGATTTTTTTCTTTTATTTTTTTGGATGATTTAAGAGAAAAATGAAAGCTTTTTTGGGGGGTTTTGGAAGGAGGTGTTAACGGCTATAAAGCAAGAGCGTTGAGCTTTGAAAAAGTTTGTGTTGTTGTTGTTTGTAATAGCATAAGTTTTGATTTGATGATCTCAAGAGAGAAAATTGGGATTATAATAATGTAAATAATTGTGAATAAATTGCAGAGAAAATGAGAAAGAGGTTTTGAAAAGTTCCTTTCTTTTGGGTTGATGTCATTGCTTTATTTTATTTTATTTTATTTTGTACTACTTTTTGTTCTTTTCCATCCTTGTTTAGAATGTAAGAATTGGGGAAGAGACCATCCTTATTCTATTCTCCTCCTTTAGTTTTTGCTTCTGTTTTGCTTGTGCATGTTCATTGTGTTTAATACATAAAATCAAATATTATTGAGCATCATGTCCACAAGAAAATTGGTCAAAATGAGTAAAAACTTGGAATTGTGATGGAAAATATCCGATTTGAGACCAATGATTTCTATTAGTAAACGATTCTTAAGCCGAAAAACTCGATTTCGTAAATTCTCAAAGATATTGATACTTGAAAATAATGTGACCTCAATATCAGAATGAATGATCACGAGTGTATATCTTCAAGATGATTTCGAGCTTTGCAAAATCTTGAGAATTCTTCAAGGAGGAGAATTTTTCTTTCTTTTTTTGGTTAAAGGAGAATTTTTCTTTTTATTTCACTTCTTTTTGTTCTTTTCTCTTCTTATTTAGAATGTAAGAATTGAGAAAGAGACAATCCTTATTCTATTCTCCTCCTTTTGTTTTTGCTTCTATTTTGCTTGTGAATATTCAATGTGTTGAATACTAAAAAATCAAAGTTTATTAAGCATGTCCACAGTAAAATTGGTCAAAATGAGTAAAAACTTGGAATTGTAATAGAAAATATCCTATTCGAGACCAATGATTTCTATTAGTAGGCGATTTTTAAGCCCGAAAATTCGAATTCGTAAATTCTCAAAAATATTGATACCTTGAAAACAATGTGACCTCAAAGAATCAAAATATTATAATAATAAATATAATAATGGGAATGATTTTTTGGTTAAATAATTGGAACTATTTTGTTAATTTATTATTCTAGTATATAATATTGTTTTCCCCAAAAAGAAAACAAAAAAATAAATAGAGAATATATAAAGAAAAACGACACCGTTTCAAGGGAACTACTACTATACTACTTACTATTGCTTTGGATTTGGGTTGATGACGTGGGCCACTGACAACCCACGTTTGTGAAGCACAATGCCCAATGTGAGATCACCAAGCCTTTCTATCTTCAATCTGATTCATCATGATTTATGTAATTTTCTCCAATTTCTTTTTTCTTTCTTCTTTTAATAATAAATCAGTTTCAAGAAAAGTTATTGGGATTTTAATTTTATTTGAGAAACTTGGATTTTTGATGAAGTAAAGTAACCTTTTTCTTTTCCTTCTTGAATTCAGGTGGTCGGTCACCGACAGTGTTACACGTAAGGGGAGAAAGATTGTGGGGAAGCTGATTTTGTATTGTCAACTTGTTTGTAGATTGGGGAAGGCAGCATACACCGGTAGGAAACTAAGGAAAGTGAATCTTTTGTGATCTTAATTTAACTAGTTAAGTTCTCTTAACTGTATGAAGAAGTTTATGTTGTCTTCGTAGGACTTCAAGTTTCGAAATTTATAGATTGGCCAAATATCTAATTTGGGTCTAAACGTTTGTCAATTTGCTTAATTTGAAGCCAAATCTTTAAAACGTAAATAATTTGTGCCTAAATGTTTCCAAAACCAAATAATTTGGGTCTAATTTAGACAGAAATTTGGAATTGAAATCTACACCCAGTTAGCACTTAGCACGCGTTAGTGAAAAGAAAATACACGTCCACCTGGATTTTTTAGCCATCAATTTGAGTCTAAACCTTTCAAAAGTTGCTCAATTTGAATCTAAATGTTTCAAAAGTTGACCAATTTGAGCCTAAAAACAGGAACAATAACGGCGCGTGCGTTTCACAATCAGAGTACCGTCTAATTTAGGCTCAAATTGGTTGATTTCATAATTTTTAGGCTTAATTTGGTGCACTTTAAAGTTTTAGACTCAAATTGAGCAAGTTCGGAAAATTTTAGACCCAAATTAGACATTTGACCATTTATAGATTGGACACTAGATTTAGATAAAGGCCCAATGTTTACAAAAATGTTCAAACCAGGGTACAAAGAAAAAAAAAAGGCCCAAATTAGGGCCTATTGCTTAATTAAGATCCATCCGTCAATTGGGACTATGCGTGAAGAAAAAGTAAGGGGTGTGGCTGTGAACCAGTAAGAGAGTGATATGTGGCAACAGAATAAATGAAAAAAAAATGACAAAGAAAAAGAAAAACGTCAACTAAATTGTCAAATAAGGGCCAAGCTTTTCGATCCAATTTGGTCCCTAATCTTTCTTGACGTCGATAAGCGATTGTGCCTCACGAGCCACGTCCAATTGACGAGTGACCCTTAATTGAGCAATTTTCGCAATGTTGAGTCCTGGTTTGGGCATTTTTTTTTCTTTAAGCCCTGATTTGAACATTTCATAAATGTGGGGCCTTATCTGAGCATTTAGCCCTTATATTACTATGAGTTATTATAAGCATCCTGCTGATTTCTTGATGCCTACAAGGCATAATGCTAAGGTAATCAATGGTAGGTTGGAGAAGGTTTTGATATTAGGCTAAATAACCACCCCTTTTTAATTGGTCATTGTTTCCATATGATCATTTGGATTGGGTCATCACTTTTCAATGCTAATTCTAGATTGTGACACATTCAACTTAGAGTAACTTGGACGGATTTTCTACAAAGTTTGAATCAACTTTCATCATATTTTACCTCAAAGAGTAGCTAATAATTCGATTTTAGTCAAATTGAGTTGTTTTGGATTGAATCATTCAACTTTTTTTTTTAAAAAAAGTAAATAGTATCAATCTAATTGCATATATCACTCATTTTTTAACGATGGATTAGAGATCATATTTTTTCTTTCATAATAATGAGTTATATAAAATCTATATGTTCTTTGGCCTAACTACTTAATTAATTACTAATTCGAATTGAGATGAATACAAATAAATATATGTATATATATAATCTATATATATTGCAGAGCTAATGAGAGCAACTATAATCAAGAAACAAAGGTTTAATCCCTAATATATACCATTAATGCTTTTTTTTTTCCTTTTTTTTAACCTATTGCATATGCGTTTTTCTAGTGCCAATGTCTCAAAAATAGTAAGCAAGAAATATGACATTAATGCAAACTGAAGATTTATAATTAATGGCTCCATGTGTTTCTGAATAGAGACATTGCTGTCATACAGTTCTTCATACCAAATATGAAACTGATTGGCTTATCAATATTTATGATATATATAAACACACATCTAAATGAAAATGATGAATTATCCATATAGTATAGTGGTCTCAGGCAAGTGGGTTTACTTAGACCTCCTCTAAACTAATAAATGTACATTTTTATTATAAGAATTTGATGTAAAGTTTGTTGTCTCAATCAAAAAATAAAGCAAAAAGTACTTAGTCTATTTCAAAAATGAATTCCTCATAGTTTTTAGTCTCATTTCCTTTCCTTGTTAATTAATTGACATGCAAACTTAAATGTTATTAATGTGCATACACGTGATTTTGACAATTGAGAATATTTCTTTTTCGATTTTAGCCTTTAGGTTACATAATATATAACCCTTCCCATTTCAAAGTTTTCGAAACCGAAATGATACATTAATTTTTGAAGTATATATTATTAGTCACCGGTACCAAAAATAAATTATTAGTCACCAAAAGGCAAAATGCCTCATTATAGTACAATATGAATGTTAATATGGTAGTTATAGTTGCACAACTCATACGCGGTTGCAATTATTGAATTTTAGGATAATGCATGGCACCAACCTATAAGAAGCTAATTAGGTAATGACCCTTCCTAAAAAAAAAAAAGAAAAGGTAATGACCCATTCTCTAGTTTCTAGCTTTCCTAAATATAGGAAAATTAAAAGCACGAAAGTCATGTCTTTTTCTCGAGGAAAAGTGGGGGGTTTTGCCTCTTTGTTGCCTATTTTTTGCTTATAGGGGAACAATGAATTGTGAGTTGTAACTTGCCTCTTCACTATAGGCCAAAACTATATATATATATATATATATATATATATATATAAAAGGTTACATCATCATATATATTCTTCGATAATTACATTGAATCCTAATTAGTCTAAAGTCGAATTGCTTCAGACCTTGAATGAGATGAAACTCTCTCGACACTTATTTTCTTTATTCACAGGATTCAAATACAAAACCTTATTTAAGAAGCATTGACAACCTTTCACTTAATCCAATAGATCGTATTGATGTGACTTACCTCTTCTTTATAAGCCAAAACATCCAAAATTATGAAGATAACCATTATGATATTGGGGGTTTGGATTTACCATAATATATATAAGACCATATCACCGACCATATATATCATCTACTCATCTTTACATCTCACACAAATTTTTTGATTTGCAATTTTGGGGTCCCTTGTGGCCTACTAGCTACCTTGTTTATGAACTTTTCATCAAACTTTTCATAATATATAGTTTCTAGCTAGGATATTAAATGGGTTTTCTTTATATTTATAATTAATTTTGTTCTTCTCAAAAAGGAAAAATGAAAAACAACTCAAACAATTGAAGTTCTATTGGAATCTATAAATAAATGAAATAACTTGGGAACTTGGTTATATATTGATCTCTAGGTATATTAACTTATATACTTTACATTTTTATTCCAGAGAGTGAAAGATTTATAAACTCTAATCTTTGCAAACGCGAATTAAAGTAAAAATAGGAACAAGATATGTAAAGAAGAGCAATATTTAAACAAATTAAATTACAAGATTAGTGGATTTTAAAAGTAAAAGAAAAATTAATTGAAAGAGAAAGTGTCTCCCTATTGATAAGTATCTCAAGGTGTTGATGTGGTTCAAAATTAAAACATCTTCCTTCATGTTCAAGTTTGTCATTGATCTTTGACAAGGTCCACAAACCTTTATTTCTAGCTAGTATCAATTAATTAATATTGCAACTTGCAAATTATTCCAATCATTCATAATTTCTTCATTAATGTTCAATATATGTATGTATGTGGTTTGAGTTAACGAATTGCTTTCACTCAGATTATACTATAATTAGTTTTAAGCACAAACAAACCGAATAGGACCAAACCCACCAAATTAATTTTTTTTGAAGAACCCACCAAATTAATTTAATTTAATCTAATTTAAGCAATTATATATATATATAGCTTAAAGCCTTCATCAAGTGGTCATATATGTATTTATAAATGAAAAAGGTTATTCTTCTTTTGAATTAATCAACAGATTGAACTAATTAAAAATAAATTAGTCGTGTGCAGCTTAACTTATGTTTTTATAATGGAAAAATTACTTACATAAAACAACAACTTATTTAAATATATTTTAATACCACTGTGATACGAAAGTTTTTTTTTCCTTTATTTTTTATGTGCAATTTATATACGACCAAATGACATGAAGCATGCGTGAAAGCAATACTTCTTCTGGAAATTTTGGTAGGCAGTCTTCGAATATTAATTAAGAAATAGGATAAGATTGATTAATAATAAAATTACAAAATGAAAAGTATTATATATAAAAGTACGAGTTTTGTAAAACTTTTAAATTGACTATTGTACCCTTATTTAACTTTTAAAACACCTATTATATCCTTATTTGTCTAACATATTTATAAAAATTACCATTATACAATTAATTTTTAATTTTGTTAATTTGCATTTAATTAAATCTACGAAATATATATCTCAATTTTACATCAATCCAAACTAGAGCAGGAGTTTTTATAGATTTCAACTCTTTTAACAAAATGATTTAGAGGGAAGCTTATAAATCAAAATTCCTACTCAACAAGAATCGTTTCATTTATGAATGATTTGAACCGGGTCTTTATTACTTTGCATTTAATTTTGCTTATTAAATCTCACCAATTAATTTACCTATAGAAACTTTAATCAAATATAATAATAATAAATTGTCGGGTCATACGAGTTCGATTAATTTTTTTGTTTAGGTTAGGTTGGGTTCGGATCGCTTAAACGTCGGGTCATTTAGGTTTGGAACAATTCTGGTTTGAGTCTTTTTAAGTGTCGGTTCATATGGTTCAAATGATTTTAGGTTTAAGCTTTGGATTTTCAGGATTGGTTCTTTTCGGATTCAGATCATTTAAATATAATTAATTCCAATTCGGGTTAATCTCACGGGGTTGATCGGGTTCGGGTAATTTTGGATCTGGGTCGTTTCAGGTTCGGATCATTAAGAATTCGAGTCATTTCAGTTCCAGGATTGAACAGATTTTTTTGGTCAAATAAGGTCAGATTAAGTTTGGTTTTGAGTACCTGCACTTAGACAAAATTTTGCTAACTCTAATAGAATTCTTTAGAAATTAGTAGGTTGCTTAAGATTTTAATTTTCATTTAATTTAAACATATTGAATCACGTGCAAGACACGTGAAAGTAATAACTAGTTAACATAGAGTCTCTCCTTTCGTTTCCTTTTTCTTTCGAGAACTATATATAAAAGAATGAATTAAATTAAGTATGTGTTTATATATAAAAAAGATAGATTATTCAATCAAAGATGGTCGTATCTCATTAAAATTATGCATAATAAAAAACATATAAAATCAAATAGTCTTGTTATTAACTTTCTTACGAAAACTCTTATAAATATAAATATAATTTTTTTTAAAGACTTTCTAATATGAACCGGGGTTCATTAATTGTAGAAGGGCAAAGTCATGATCATATATATTTGTAGCATGCAAAAGAATAAGGAAACAAAAATGTGGAAATCTAAGCTTGACACGTATGTCTTCCAAGTCAGCATCAATGAGATCATATTGTATGGAATATGGATATTATATAGCTTCTGATCTTATAATTTTCAAATTTTCAGCTGCAATCTTGATTTTGTAGTATGATTGTGACTTTTCCCATATTTTTATGAAAGATTGTTGTTAGGAATATACTAGAAGAAAAGTACATATCAATATTCAACTGCCACGTAAGGATAAACTATATAATGTTGTACTATATATTAATTAAGTAGAATAATATTATTAGGTCTGAAGTTTTATAAGATCCTAACGTTGAAATTCAGTAGTCCAATTGTCCAAACCAATGTCCCCATTGAAATTAATCTGTCAATTGTTTTCCTGCCTCTCAAAGTAGTATCCTTGAATCCAATACAAGCCAAAAATGTCATATATTACTTTGATAATCAATCATATAAAGAATTTGTTGTTTATATGTTATTTATGTGGAGCAGGATTAATGGCAGAGACTCATTTAGTCCCCGCTTCACATCTTAAAGTGCTCGTTTATCTTCTGGTTAGCCATTCTTAACAGATTGCCTATTAGAGATCGACTTACGCAATGGGGTATGAATTTGAATTCTACTAGGTTTCTATTATGTGGACAACAAATCGAAAGTTGCAATCACATTTTCTTCACTTGCGCCTATTCCCAAGCTGTTTGGCAGAAAGTCCTTTCTACTTGTCGCTTTTCTAACAATTGGGATTGGAATTATGAGTACAATTGAGCAATTTCTGGCCAAAAAGGTAAATCACTTGGACTACTATTCTGAAGTTGGCATGGGCTGCTAATTGTTATTATATTTGGTTGGAAAGAAATGCTCGTGCCTTTGGGAGGAGCATAATCCAGTTATTAAATAGGCGCTTCTCTAACAATTGGAATTTAGCTATACCATTTTTTTTTGGATAATTATTAATTTATTATCCAGCAAAAAGCAAAAGCTTTTACAATGTATTACATGCTTGGCAGCAAGTTACAAAAACAAGAAACAACTATTCAACTAATTAAAAAATAGAAATTACATCAGAATCTAGCCAGAAACACCAAGAATTATTAAATTCCATTTAGCTATACCATCTTGTAGATAGTTAGATTCTTATTTTCTTGGTTTGTTGTCCTTGTTCTCTAAACATTTGTCCTTTGTAAGCAACATTTTGCTTTTGGATGATAAATTGATTAATTATCCAAAAAAAAATTATATAAAGAATTTTGACAATTTATTATAAATCATATTATTAGTTTAAATTTATATATAAGCTGTTATCCTTTAGATCAAGATATCAAACCCGAATCCAACAATTTTTTTGTTAATTATAACAAATCAAATGTTATATATGTTCAATATTCGGAATTGTCAAAGATAAAATCGGAGTCCAACATTCTATTAACAAATCACATCTTTATAGACTAAGTTACTAGCTAGCTAGTTTCATTCGGGATTTTGTCAGGATCAAATCGAATCAAGCATTCTACTATACAAAATCATTGTCGTTGTGGACTTTATTGTGGGTTTTTAATATATCACTCTAATCTCTTACAACCACCTTTGATAAAATGATGGCCATCCCTATACCGCGTAAGAGAAGTTTCCAAGTAAAAACTTACATATAATAAATAGCCTCTTTCTTTTATAAGAACATTAATATAGTAGTAATCTAAAAGTTAGCATATAGTATGATCTCAAAGTTCTTTACTAATTTCTTTTTGAGGGGTAATGGGTCGAATTATAGTACTCAAAGTTCATTCTAATTTTTTTTTTCGTTCAATGCACGTTTGATATTACCATTCAATTATTTTTGATCAGCTCAAAATTCATGAGTATAAATCTATGTAAACGATAGTGATATAAGAAATTATGCACAACCATCATTTCATTCCACCCATCATCTTTTTATGGCTACACTTGAAGAACAATCGCGAGTTTCACAATTATTCAAACGTTGCTTTCACATGTGAAAATCCATGTGCATTGTTGGAGTTTCTTCTTTCCCGTGGCTAAAAATTGGTAAAATTTGGAAGCATTTAATTAATTTTAATGTTCAAGCACTTTCTATATGAATCCAATAGGATGGGGATGGATTCTATGAAATTATTATTGGCACTAGGCTGTAGTCTTTATTCTTTAACAACCCCCTCAAAGGGTAAAAGCTAAAATGAACATTATGAAAAATCCCCTTTCTTTCAATCTCTCTAACTCTAAGCCTATAATTTTATGATCAAAAACCTTTTTGTAATTGCCTTGAAACATACCCTTCCTCCAATTGATAGGTACATTGAGCTTCCCTTTTAACCTTTTCAAACCAAAATTGTACCCAATTTGCTTTTTTACCCCCCACCCCCCAATATTGTCCATTTTCCAAAGGAAGTACAAGGAAAAAGAAAGATGGAATTTGAAGCAATGTGTGTAGATTTTCAGGTGGATCTTCATTTGAAAGCAACCCTCATCTGCTACAACTGATTAACTTACCTATCATACCTATCTCCATTATGCCCATTTATCTTTTTCACATTTTTCTTATGCTCATTGGATTGGACAGTCAATAGATAATAGTATATTAGTATTAGAGAAAAGGTAAATCATTAATGTCGGATGAATCATCCCAATTTTGAGGTTTAGTCATTAGGTGGCCACTAAACATTCAACTACAATAGTATATTAACGTGCTTGTAAACATTCAATTTGTTTGCAGGAAAACATTATGCCACTCTCTTTAAGCTTGTTTATTGCTATAGAAAAATAAGTTGATAAAGTAAATTTCTACTGGTTCTGTATCAAATTGTGAAATTTTGGTAAGCGTTTTAAATGAAAAAAAGGGTCCTTTTCTTTTAAGATTAGAAGGGTAAAGAATGCACATGATTTCTTAAACATAGATTAAGCACTTAAAATGGTTCGTAATTGTTCATTGGTTTGTGCCACTTCAAAAACTTGTCTTTCTTTTGTTACTTCAGTGGTTAGAATTACTAAGCCCAAAAATCTCTATTGGATCTGGGTGACTCAGTATCTGTATATATAATATATCCACAATACATTTCAGCTTCTTCAACAGCCCAAAATGATTTGGGCTAAGATTATTTTTTCTATTTGGGCTGACTTTGGGTTTGCGTTCCTTTTATAGGCTTTAACTGGTCTAATTCTTCTGGTCGAATGATTTGCAAAAGTGTAAATGTTGGAAGAAAAGGAAAAACAAGGAAAATAGACATTATTGAAGAAATACGTCTTTTTTGCCTAATATCGTTTGACGCTTGACGCTTTGACGCTTGAAGGACCTCGAGATCAAAAAGATTGAAGGACCTTTGACGCTTCTAATATCGTTTTTTGTTTTTTTTTTTAAATTACTTTCTAATTAAATCGGAAAGAGATTCAGATGCTTGTAAAAAATAAACCTTAAATCTAATATGTTTGAGATTTCGTCAGATAAATATACATATTTTAATGACTCCTGGCGAAAAAAATCATGCAAAACTGTTGGGGTCCTAAAATGCGTTTTTAGCCAAAAACCGTGATAACGTACACGATTTCGACTAATATTTCGCAAAAATTGACCTGGAAGTTTTTCTCTCAATTTTTGGACACAAAAATCATATAAAATTTAGACTTCAACTCCATAAAGATTGCAGGGCATTTCACACTGCTATTATCGTTTTTCCTATTTTTTCTGAATTAATTTCTAATAAAATCGAAAAAAGATTCTGATACTCAACAAATCCTTAAATCTAATATAGCTGAGATTTGATTAGAAGAATATAGATATTTCAAGGACTCTTAGCGCCAAAGATTATGCAAAATTGAGCCAGGAACCCATAATGCGTTCTTTTGCCAAAAATTGTGATGGTTAGTACACGATTTCGACTAAGATTTTGCAAAAATTGACCCGAAAGTTTTTCGCTCAATTTTTTACCATAATAATAATAAAAAATATAAAACTCAAGATCAAAAAGATTGAAGGGCCTTTCACGCTTCTAATATTGTTTTCCTTTTTTTTTGAATTAATTTCTAATTAAATCGGAAAGAGATTCAGATGCTTGGAAAAACAAATCCTTAAATTAAACATGTCTGATATTTCGTAAGATAAATATAGATATTTTCATGAGTCTTGGCGCAAAAAATCATGCAAAACTGAGTCGAGGCCCTGGAACGCGTTTTTAGCCAAAAACCGTGATGGTTAGTACACCATTTCGGCTAAAATTTTGAAAAAATTGACCCGAAAGTTTTTCTCTAAATTTTTGGACACAATAATCATGAAAAATATATACTTCAACTCCATAAAGATTGAAGGGCTTTTCACGTCTCTATTATCGTTTTTCCTATTTTTTTCCTAATTAATTTCTAATAAAATCGATAAAAGATTATGATACTCAACAAATCCTTAAATCTAATGTGACTAAGATTTGGTTAGAAGAGTATAGGTATTTCAAGGACTCTTAGCACCAAAGATCATACAAAATTGAGCTAAGAACACATAATGCGTTCTTTTGCCAAAAACTATGATGGTTGGTACACGATTTCGGCTAAGATTTTGCAAAAATTGACCAGAAAGATTTTCGCTCAATTTTTTGCCATAATAATAATAAAAAATATATAAAACTCAAGATCAAAAAGATTGAAGGGCCTTTCACGCTTCTGATATTGTTTTTCTTTTTTTTTTGAATTAATTTCTAATTAAATCGGAAAGAGATTCAGATGCTTGGAAAAACAAATCCTTAAATTCAACATGTCTGATATTTCGTAAGATAAATATAGATATTTTAATGTTCTTTGGCCCAAAAAATCATGCAAAACTGAGTTGAGGCCCTGGAACGCGTTTTTAGGTAAAAACCGTGATGGTTAGTACACGATTTCGGCTAAAATTTTGAAAAAATTGATCTGAAAGTTTTTCTCTCAATTTTTGGACACAATAATCATATAAAATTTATACTTCAACTCCATAAAGATTGAAGGGGATTTCACACCGCTATTATCGTTTTTCCTAGTTTTCCTAATTAATTTCTAATAAAATCGAAAAAAGATTATGTTACTCAACAAATCCTTAAATCTAATATAGCTGAGATTTGGTTAGAAGAATATAGATATTTCAAGGACTCTTAGCGCCAAAGATCATGCAAAATTGAGTCAGGGACCCATAATGCGTTCTTTTGCCAAAAACTGTGATGTTTATTACACGATTTCGGCTAAGATTTTGCAAAAATTGACCCGAAAGTTTTTGCTCAATTTTTTGCCATAATAATAATAAAAAATATAAAACTCAAGATCAAAAAGATTGAAGGCCCTTTCACGCTTCTAATATCGGTTTTCCTTTTTTTTTTGAATTAATTTCTAATTAAATCGGAAAGAGATTCAGATGCTTGGAAAAACAAATCCTTAAATTCAACATGTCTGATATTTCGTAAGATAAATATAGATATTTTAATGAGTTTAGGCGCAAAAAATCATGCAAAACTGAGTCGAGGCCCTGGAACGCGTTTTTAGCCAAAAACCGTGATGGTTAGTACACGATTTCGGCTAAAATCTTGAAAAAATTGACCCGAAAGTTTTTCTCTAAATTTTTGGACACAATAATCATAAAAAATATATACTTCAACTCCATAAATATTGAAGGGCTTTTCACGTCTCTATTATCGTTTTTCCTATTTTTTCCTAATTAATTTCTAATAAAATCGAAAAAAGATTATGATACTCAACAAATCCTTAAATCTAATGTAGATGAGATTTGGTTAGAAGAGTATAGGTATTTTAAGGACTCTTAGCGCCAAATATCATGCAAAATTGAGCTAAGAACCCATAATGCGTTCTTTTGCCAAAAACTATGATGGTTAGTACACGATTTTGGCTAAAATTTTGAAAAAACTGACCCGAAATTTTTCCTCTCAATTTTTGGACACAATAATCATATAAAATTTATACTTCAACTCCATAAAGATTGAAGG
>AWWV01005382.1:0-10710 GCA_001974805.1 Corchorus capsularis | reverse complement strand
GAGCACCACCTCCACCACCGCCTCCAGGTGGAGCACCACCTCCACCACCGCCTCCTGGAGGTCGAGTTCCTGGCCCTCCAGCTCCACCTGGCCCTCCGGCTCCACCTGGAGGACCTGGTGGAGCACCTCCACCTCCTCCACGCGGAAGAGGGCGTGGGCTTGCACGTCCAGCAGCTGGTACAGCGCCTCGGAGATCTTCCTTGAAGCCTTTACACTGGAGCAAGGTCACAAGGGCAATACAAGGGAGCTTATGGGAAGAATTACAAAGACATGGGGAGCCTCAAATGTACTTTATCTTCCTTTATTGATCTAGTTTTCTACAATACACTACCATAAGTGAAGTTCTGATTAAATCTCTATGCTAAGATCCCAGGGGATCTTATGTTTGAATTACTTTTTTATATTTATTTATCTTCCATTTGTGTTAGCTGACATTGCCTTCTTCTCCTAGTGCGCCAGAATTTGATGTGTCAGAGCTTGAGACTCTGTTCTCTGCAGTTGTTGCTAAACCTGCTGATGCTGGTGGTAAATCTGGAGACCGACGCAAGTCAGTTGGATCAAAACCTGACAAAGTCCAGCTGGTAATCTGGATTTCCGTTTTCCTGAATAAACCCTGTACATCTCTGTTCTTATATGTGATTGTGATACTGTTACTTGAAACACCTTCTAGTATCCGATTGAAGCTTAAATGAGTTCAAGGTCTGCTCTTGTAGAAATTGAAATCATAATTTAAGCATATAGTGTAATAATTCCACTGTCATTTAAAAACAGCCATTCCAGCATTGTGGGTTGAACTAAGGCAAATGATTCTCTTCATGATCCTTGGAAGTTGGGTTTATATATATAAAGAGATGCAAGTCCAAGATATGTTTGAAGTTTTGGTTTTATATATGCATCCTTTGTTGTTTTGGCACATAAGGATTTATGTTATAAGCTGCTTGGTCTGTTTCCACCTTTCCAGAGATTCAAAAAGACCTCAAGGATAGTCTCAAGTTCCTCTTGGGGACCATGTGCATACTTCAATGATTTGCAGCTCTGATAATTTAATGTTTTGCTGATTTGAGTTTTAGGATATGATATTGATCTGGGAATGTATTAAATGGTTTATGTGTTTATTGCTTATCAGGAAGTTTGTTAGTCCGTCATAATGATGGATATTTCCTCTTTCTCCTCTGTCATTACTAACAAATTTTGTTTATTGCACTTTAGATTGACTTGAGGAGGGCCAACAATACTGAAATTATGCTCACTAAAGTTAAGATGCCACTTTCTGATATGATGGTAAGCTGGATATGCTCATATTTTTGCATATTGGTATTTTTACCCGAGTAGACTGTATGATATTCTCATTGCATAGATGTGATATATATGAATGTGTGTGTGTGGAGCTTTTCTCAATAATAGGTGTGAGCGGGATACTGAGGTTATTTGATTCATGTTGTTATGTATTGGATGCAATAAAGTGCCTACAAATGTTGTGCCTTTAGGTCCATGCTTCTTCAGCGGATTCTATTTGGTGTTATGCAATTCTTAGGATTCATACCTATTTCTGACTGAATAAATAGATGCATAGAGAACTCTACCAAAAAAAAAAGGAAAAAAAATGCATAGAGAACAATGGAATTTCTTTGAAATCATCCCCTCTCACGTCTTTTCTTTTCCTATTCTCCTTTTAACCTTGTCAGTGCTATTTGTTTACTAATTATGTGCAGCTTATGTATTTTATCAGGCTGCAGTGCTAGCAATGGATGATACAGTATTAGATGTTGATCAGGTGGAAAATCTCATAAAATTTTGTCCAACTAAAGAGGAAATGGAACTTCTCAAGGTGAAGCTTTAGCATCTACAAAGATTCAGTGTCAGATTATAGGCTATTTAGAACTGTTTCAGGGTTGTGACTTACCCATCTTTTGTTTGTCAGAACTACACTGGCGACAAGGACAGCCTAGGGAAATGTGAACAGGTCTGCAAAGTTTTTCTAATCTTATTGTCTACATTATTATTTTCTGGTGAAATTGAATCTTGAAACTTTGTCAAATTGATATTATTGCATGGCCATTGTCCTGTTACAAATGTGCTTTGTTTAAAAAATTGATTTCTCTTTGTCTTCATGTTGTTCTAATTGTGGTCATCTAGTATCATTATGCCATCAGCCGTTCGGTCTAAGAGATCTTTTAAAATCAAGACAGATTGTGTGATATGAAAATTTAACAACATATAATATGAATAAAGCACTTGACAACAACAATTTATATAGCATTGTAGCTCATATAAGACAATGGCATTTTGTTACTTCTTTTTTGAATAAAAGAAGCTAAAGCATTTGCTTCCTCAATGCTTCTCTATTTACATTTTTTGGTTGATCTATCTCTGAAAAACCTGCTAAATCCTGATTAGCTTTTGATTTTTCATTTTCAGTACTTCTTGGAGCTGATGAAAGTGCCACGAGTAGAGTCAAAATTAAGAGTGTTTTCTTTCAAGATTCAGTTCGGCTCTCAGGTTTGGCGGTATCTCCATAGTTAATCTGATTTGATAATTTTACAATTTTATTTAATAATTAATATCTTGTTTGCTTGCTCTCTTTTATATTGTTGCTCACTTGACCTGTGTTCTTATACTTTTAATCACCTGCAGATTTCTGAATTTAAGAAGAGCTTAAACATCGTAAATTCTGCATGTGATGAGGTATCACTAATGTTGCCAATGGTCTTGAAAGTGGATTTTAATTCATTCATTTTGTTTAGAACATTTTTATTGGTTATTTAGGTTCGAAATTCCCTTAAACTGAAGGAGATCATGAAGAAGGTTCTCTTTCTAGGAAATACATTGAACCAAGGAACTGCAAGGGGTAAGTGACATATTCCATTTTCCTTTTGACTTAAGTTCTGATTATAGAACTGCAAAGAAGAGATTTGGTAGCTAAAACATGTCAAATGTCATTAATTTGATGCTTGTCTACAGTCTAGACTCTTGCGTGTCACTGATACTTGCTTTGAGCAGCATTCTCACATCTTAAACTGGAATTATTGTTGGCTCTGTCCTGGGGCATGTTACGCAGTGAGAAAATTGCCTATTAAATGTGATGCGGATGCTATTAAGGAATTTTGTGACCTCGTGTGCTTGCTTCCTGATCTCTAAATATAGACGCTAAATTCTTTTTATGAAAAAGAAAAAGAAAAAGGAAGAAGCAGAAGAAGAAAGAAAGAAAGTAATGAATCTTGGTTTTTGCAATTTCATAGATGTCTGGTAAATAGTACCTCTTATAGTGCTTGAAAAGTTTGATTCTTGAGGCATGTGCCTTAATTCTTAATCAAAGAAAGATTGCTACTCTGGTGCAAAGTGCAAACCGTCAATGCATTCCTGTCAATAGTTAGAGGTTAAGTACGTTATACATTTGGGTCCTTTAGTTTCCAAAATCTCCATGTTATCTATTCATGTCTTTTGTTGTCCAATTTTTACATGATGCTGCAATTCTTTATCCCTCATCATGCAACTAGTTTGATGCTGATGAATTTTTCAGAATTGAGTTGGTGACAATTTCATAAGTGCTGCTGCATGTTCGTTTGATGTGAAGTTTGAAATCATTCCTATTTATACAGGTTCTGCTATTGGGTTTAAGTTAGACAGTCTTCTAAAGCTCACAGATACACGTGCTTCTAACAGCAAGATGACGCTGATGCATTATCTTTGCAAGGTTTGCTACTTTCTTTTCTCTATGGTGTTATTATGGTCATTTTGCTTCTTGTAAGATTGTCTTCAATTATGGGTACCACCTACTTTATATGTTTCATTACTGTTAAGCACTTGTTTCTGATGCTAACCGCAACTGCCAATTTGAATTGAGCCTCAACAATTTTTTTTCTTTGACTCAGGTCCTAGCTGCCAAGACACCAACACTTTTGGATTTTCACCAGGACTTTGTTAGCCTCGAGGCTTCAACTAAGGTTTTAATCAGTGTTTAGTGTTTGAAGTTTATACTTTAGTAACACAATGTTTAGTTTGAACCCTTGTGTCCTTGCAGATACAATTAAAATCTTTAGCAGAAGAAATGCAAGCTATAATTAAGGGACTAGAAAAGGTTAAGCAGGAGCTGGTTGCCTCTGAAAATGACGGTCCTGTGTCCGAAGTTTTCAGGAAGGTACATATTTGTTTCATTGCTTTTGGTCCTTCAACATTCATTTTCAAGGGTTGTTGTGCAGTCTTTGTTGTTTTTATTTCTCTCATGTCAACTATTTTTAGTCAGCAACATCGCATTCGTTGACCATCAATAGAGGTCCTGATTGGCTACTAGCTTCTTCTTTCTTTCTTGTCAAATTCTTTTGCACATTTATTATTGTTGTTGTCATTGTAATTATAGACAAATAAATAAGAGAAATGTTATGGAAGATGACATACCCTTTAAGTCAGGGTCAGTAAACAAAGAAATGGAGTAGTACAAGTTGATACTGTAAAGGCATAGGCTTTGATCGACAAGTGATTATTGCTAAACATTGTGGATTATTTATCCAATTACATTTATTAGAATTAACTCTTTTCTATTTGAAAGTTTCTTCACTTGATGTTTTTGCGTGCCACATGGTAGTTTTTTCAATTGAAACACCATTGCCTTTTATATTGCTCTCTGATACAGTGGAGTGTAACCATGAGTATCAGCTGCATTTTAATTGTTTAGTCGATACTTCATTAGTCTGACAGTTTCTTTTTTTTCCTTTTTAATAATTTAGACATTAAAGGGTTTCTTATCTGTTGCTGAATCGGAGGTGGCATCTTTAACAAATCTGTATTCTGTGGTGGTAATTTGCTATCTCTTGACATTCTCTTTGATACGTCATCTAAGATGTCTTGAGTTGTTTATTTACATTTTTCTACTTGGCGGACAGGGTAGAAACGCAGATGCACTTGCACTCTATTTTAATGAGGATCCTGCCCGATGCCCATTTGAGCAAGGTAGACTGCAGATATAATACCTTCCATACCTATTATGCCTGAGAAGTTATCTATATTGAGTCTGTTAGATAAGGCATCTTGGTATTCTATTTTTTCTTTTACTTTGACTCAAAGACTGCTTTCTGCCCTCCCTCTTCCTTTTGCTATTCTTTTTCCCCCATCTAATGAGAAAAGGAAAATCACTATTTCAGTCATCATACAGTTAATGGGTGTTTCAGGAAGTTGTCTTGTTAGGGCCAAAAATGGTAGGAAAGATGATGTGCCTCTAATGGTAGAGAAGGATAAAGACGACTGCATTTAGAGTGTTTATCATTTTTAAAATATTCTCAAATACTTGAAAATAGATTGTGGAGAAAGATAACTGAGACAAGAAAAGAGATGGGAAAGGGCTTGTTAATACCTGGGGGAATTTTCCATTTACCATATCCACATTGAGCTTTTTAGAACTTCAGAAAACTAGGGTTTCTAAACTCTTTTAGATAGTTGTCTTATATTTCATTAATTATGTATAAAGTAGAAGCATAATTGTAAAATGAAAATCGGTATAAAAAAATTGCAAAACGAAAATATATTTTCCCGAAACAAAATGAGGCCTAAGTTTTTTTATTTTCTAAGACTTTATGCTGTTGTTCCTTCCTACTCGCTTTTTTAGCACCATATTTTTGCTATAAAGCTAAATCAGGTAGTAGAAACTAGAAGTATATTTGTTCTATAACGAGTAAATGGCTTAAAAAATACAACCAACATAGACCATAATGGTTTAGTTTTGAAAACAGTAAAATCATGCTTTTGATATTCACAACATTCAATTTTTTTAGCTTTTTAGATCTTCGAAAATATCTGTCCCTGTTATCAACACTAACCTTTTGTTTTGTACTTCCAAAAGTGACAAAAAATACTTTTTCTGTCTTATTCTTGTGCTTAATATTCATGCATTACAGTCTAAACCTCTATCAACATATTTCCTCATGGTATAAAGGTTTTTTATGTTGATTTCAATTATGAACTGGTCATACCTGATGCCGTATTAATCACTGCAGTTACTGCAACACTCTTGAACTTTGTGAGGCTGTTTCGAAAAGCACATGAAGAGAACTTGAAGCAGGCGGAATTGGAAAAGAAGAAAGCTGAGAAAGACGCTGAAATGGAGAAGGCTAAGGGAATTAACCTTACAAAGAAGGGCGAAATTAGTTGAGGATTAGTTTCTGTGTTCCTTCAAGGTAATATGCTCCTGTCCATGCAGCAGATGGCTGCACCGCGAGTTTGACTGAATGACTGAAAATGCTGCTTGCGAGGACTGCTGAGAATGCCTCTGGTTCTCTGGTATTGGTGGAATTTTAAACCTTCAGAGATGTTGTAAATGAGGCAAGGGCCTTATCCTGAAGGCTCGCAGGTCTTGAACTATGCACGAGGCTTCAGGACTCATTTTTGCTCGGAAGATGTTCAGTACCATTATTGAATGATGAAAAAGTTTCTCGGAGTAGATCTCAGATGGACCGAGCTTCTATGCAGAGTGGTTACAGTCACAACCAAGTAAGCAGAGATGTTTTGGATGGAAGCTATCAAGGTCAGTTATATGGCCCTTTACAGCATTATTTTCACAAGGAATTATTGTAGACGTGGGCCGGCACTTCGCTATGATGTTGATAGGCAGCGATCTGTTTTCAGCTTCTGCCATTGATACGGCATAAAAAAAATTTTCAGCACCTGAGCAGATGCCTTTGGGACTGTGAAGAGGAAAGTCCCACTGTACCATGAAACCTGTAGTGTACAAAGCTCTAACCATTCACTTACGGTAGAATTCAATTCTTTTATCTTGTAACATAATCTTTTTTCTTTTCTCCCCTTCCTGAAAAATTTGAGAGTTTTGACAGTAGCCCATCATAGAAGAGGTTGTATAGGTTGTTAGGGATTAGAATAGAGAAAATTAGAAGAGGGGCTTTTCTTAGTGTAATTGTAATATAGCACCAATATAGTTGTCGATTTGTAAACCTCTTTGTTTCTTTCATTTATTTGAATCTTCAAAATCAACAAGTAAATTCATCAAATCCTCTGTTTTCCTTCCTTCCTTCCCTCTCTTTCTTTTGTTTCTTAAATTCTCATTTCCCTTTCAAGTTTACCAATATATATTTGGTTCTCAATTCAAGTCTTTGATTTCAATCTTAATCCAATTCAAGAAATTTTTGAAGACTTAATGTAATAAGCAATTCTTCCCATGTGCAAAAACAAAGGAATGGGAGGGGTCATATTTTATTTTATGTTTTAGATAAGTATTTCATTTTGTTTGTTTTAGTAGTAATAGTTGTGTCATTAAATTAAAATCAAAATCTTGTTGACTAGATCAAAAGTCCAATGAAGTAGCACATAAATCAAAGCCAATGTGCCCTGATTAATGGTAAACGACCTCATTTTGTTCAAAGTCATCCAAACTTTCCCCTCTTTGGTTTGATATTTACTGCTTCACCCAACAATAATACTTTGAGCAATAAAATTATCAACTTTTCTGAGATTTCATATTCCATTTTTGACATGAAATTTTCATTCTTCTTTTCCAGTATAATTCTGTTTACAGAACATACATGAACACTATAGTTTCCAAATTCCAATATAAAATATTGAAAAAAAAAAAATCCTGGAGTATTTGACAGAAAAGAAATTGATTATAACACTGTAAAATATGTTTTTGCTTTCTTTCCCTCTTCTGCTTCTTGATTCCTGAGTCCCTATCCCATGTATGGATCCTTATGTCTCAGAAGTTGCCTGGTTTCTTTCTCTTTCAAGCAACAGAAATGAATCTTGAATACAAAATACTACTACTCGTATGAATTTTTATATGTGCAAGACTGATTCTTTTTTTGTTTCTTTTCTCTTTGAAATTCAAGAAAAGAATTTCTTTCTATGGCAATTGTTCTATATTCTTCACCTTCACATAAGCATTACCATCTTCCTCTGCAATTTCAATTCTGTAAGAGTATCTGGCTTCTTCCTGCTGCTCCATTGAAGAACCTTGCTTACAGCTTTTGAAGAACAAGCAACTCACAACAGTATCAAGAACAACAAAAATGGAGTACAAGTAAGCAATTAAAACCCCTTCTAAAGCCATTGGAAAGCTGGTTATTTCAGCAGAATTAAAAGCTCTCACAATCCTGTAATGGAACAGAGCTTCAACGGCTGCCAGGACAAGATTCACAGGCACAGCCAATGTCAAAGCAGTCGAAGTTTTTCCCCTTATAAGAACACAAGCCTTTAGAATTGCCAAATATCCACCGGATTTTTCCATCCCAGATGAAACCAAAGCTAAGTTGCATATTATGAGGGCATTGGCAAGAATTATGGAATAAAGAACAGCCCCTGAAGCAGAAAGGAAAAGAACCCAGTTTGAAGAAGTGAATCCCAATCCTTGAAAAAAATCAAACCCAAAAAAGAGAAGGGAAAAAGCTGTTGCGTTTGCAGAGAGAAGAACAAGGAAATTGCAAATATATGTTGCCAGGAGAGGATTGTAAAGGGATATGACAGAAGAAAAAGAAGGTGGCTGGTTTTGTTTATGGTGGTTGTTGAGAAGTTGAATAATGGAAGATTTGGCTAAAAGGAGGCAAGAAAGGGTGAAAGGAAGAGCAAAAATGGAGGAAGAAATGGTTTGGGAAATCTTGAAACATAAAACTGTGAAGAATTCAGAGGAAGAAGGGAACCCTGCAGCCTGGAAAAGAAGCCTTAGACGATTATGGATTGTGGGCAACAGAGGAGAATAAGGAACAAAGAGTTGGGAAACAAGAACTGAAGCTGCATAAGGGAAAGCAATAATTGCAGCTGTTGCAGTGAAGTATTGATAGTTTTGAAGAAAAGTGTAAATTGATCTTCTTAGGATTGTTCTTGCTTTCTCCATTTGAAATCTTGGGCTGTCTTCCATTTCTGAGGAGAAGAAGAAAAGCATGAAAATATATGAAAATCTCTTCTATGCAAAAGACCTTGAGATATAATGTATCTCTCTTTCAAGTTCTCTTGAAATGGTTTCTTCCCTCTTTTTTTTAGAAGACTTTAAAGAGGAGGGTGAGGTTGGGGGGGAAGTGAATAAGATTGGCCAACAAACTGAAAACTAACAAATTTTTTTGCAGAGTTGTGGAGTTGTTTGGGACTTTGGGGATTTGTTTATAACAATGAGACTCTTTGGACTCTTTGGGTTACCATCTTTGTAATCTCCAATTACCATTTATTAGTTGGCCAATATAAGAAAGCATGGGGATTTTTTTAAGAGAAAAAAACTTTTCTAAAAGATAATCTTTTCCTTGATTGCAAATATACTATTAAAAACAATGAAAAGAAAAAGAAACCATTGCCATATTTATGGCTTGATTTTTACTTGCAAATGCGAAAGAGTTTGCTTGTTTTTGATAGTGTAAAAGAAAACTAATATTTAATAATAATAATAATTATTATTATATGAATTAATGCTAGTTTTCTTCCTATTTTTTATTTATATAATGTATAATGGTTCTTCAATCATATGACATCTCATACCTTTAATGTGGTGTCAATTCCTCAATTATCACCATATTAATTTAACAAATTTTAGATTTTTGACATTTCAGCATTATTAAGAAGGAAAAATTATTGAGGATATATAGAATTTCTATCAATTTTTTTTTTTTGAAAATCTATCAAATATAATTAAGGTTTTGAAAAAGATTAAGTATATTAGGATGTATCATGTGTAAGCATTAATTTAAAACCAAACCCAAAAAAGAATAACTTATTTGTTAAATTTTGATAATAGATTATTTACAATGTACTCTTGTACATTTGAGTACTAGGGCCAAAGCCTTTTATTTAGTTATTTTTCACATGGTAAGGGGGATTGATTCTTTGCTTTCAAGAAAATAAATAATAATAACTCTAGAAAAAGAAAAGGAAATGGGGAGAAATCTTAAATACCAAGATGGCAACAGAGCTTTAGGCTTCTTATATTAAATATTAAATAAATATATAAATCTAATAATAAAAATGATGATGATGAGAATAGGACCCATTCACATCCTTATTTAATCACAGAATCATATATCCCATGGTAGGTGGACCCTTACCCTTAAGGCTTAAACCCATTTTCCTATATATAGTATATACTCATTTTTTTTTTCCTTATATAATTAGAGGCTAGTTTAAATTGTCAGATAAATAAGGAGGCTAGTTTAAATTGTCAAATTGATGGTTTATCTGATTTCTAACACAAGGTTAGGATCTCAATTTGAATTTTCCTTAAAAAACGATTAAAATGTTCATATTATATATAGAAAAACAAATGCAAAATCCATACTAAACTAAAGTAAATATATTATTTCTTCATATTGAAGAACTTTTTTTAATATAATATATATCTTCATATTGAAGAACTAAAGTACATGAATGAGTCAAAAATAAGCTTATCTTCCTTATTCAAAAAAAAAAAGCTTATCTTCCTTGGACATACTATTTTACTAACATGTTTAAATTGATTAAGTAATTAATTGAAACTATAATTAAGTAATTAATTAATATAAAATTGTAGTGGAAATTAAGCTAAACCAGAACCAAAAGTCAGGCAAAAGGTTGAGAAGGGTTTGGAAGCAAATTTGGAATGACTTTAGCTTATTAGGTCCATAATATATGGGTCCCAAGGCAAGGCCAAGATGATATATAATATGTAGTATCATGAAGTTGGTGCGCAGTCGTTTTGACCTGGTTGGTTTGTTAGGGGATCATTTAATAATAATAATAATAATAAGACATTAA
>AWWV01005379.1:0-10182 GCA_001974805.1 Corchorus capsularis | reverse complement strand
TATTAAGATAAGGTTAGATTCTTTGAAATTATTGACTATTGTGTTAGATTTTCTTACATATCTTGGATATTGTGTTGGAAGAGATAAGGATTCAAATTAACGCACATTTGAATCTCACTTTTAATTCAACGGTTAGATTGAGATAAGGCTAGATTCTCTGAAATTATTGACTATTGTGTTAGATTTTTTGACACATGTTGGATATTGTGTTGGAAGAGATAAGGATTCAAATTAACGGTCACATTTGAATCTCACTTTTAATCCAACGGTTAGATTGAGATAAGGTTAGATTCTCTGAAATTATTGACTATTGTGTTAGATTTTCTGACATATCTTAGATATTGTGTTGGAAGAGATAAGGATTCAAATTAACGGTCACATTTGAATCTCACTTTTAATCCAAAGGTTGGATTGAGATAATATTAGATCCTTTGAAGATAAAAATACTATATAATAAAAGGCAATGGATCACCATATGTAAGCATTCAACCCTCCACCATATTATTCTTCGATCATGACTTCCAATGCTAATCAATCTTTTTTCTTATCTTCATCTTCATCTTCATCTTCATCTTCATCCCTATCCCCATCCTCATCTTTAGAGGATGAATATGATCTCACTCATGAAATAGAGGCCCAAAATCAAACTATTGAAACAGCATTACTAAATGTTTATGCTAACAACAACATTCTCATGGCCATGGAGTTTAATACAGGTACCGACGGATATATCGAACGGATATATCGATGGATATATCGACGGATATATCGAGGTATCGATGAAATTCAAAAATAAGTGGTCCAAAATGCACTAAAACGACGGATATTTATAGTAAACGTTTGAATTTTGCCTTGAAATTTTGACCAATTCTTATTTACATATTTCCACATGTTTTAGAATAAAGATATGATAAATAGAGTATATGTAGATATTATTTTTTTATTTTTTTTGATATTTTGTACTGTGAAAAGTGTATATAATATGTATAAATCAACTATACTAATTTAAACATACATTTATTTTATCTTCAAGATGATGGTTACAAAATTAACCACTTCATTAAATGTAAAAAATTATATGATTTCTTTTCTGAAGCAACAAAGTTCTTAGATCATATTTATAAATGCATTATTTTACAGTATTTTAGTCACAAAACACGATCCAAAACACAAATACAACCTCAGTACCACATTGAATTTATTGGAGGCTCAAAATCACTACTACCGTAGTTATCACTGCTATGACTTCTACTAGGCATGAATGTATCATCTCCCCCAGGCGCGGTAATCCAGTTAAAATATTCAAGTCATGACATATAAGGTTTATAAACCACCATATAATTGTGCACATATTCCAAATATGCCTCTCGACTAATACTTCTTAGCCATCCAATAGGGGGGCACTCACCCGAAACTGCGTCCGCGTTTGGCTGTTGCATCGGATGCTCATTATAAGTCTGTTGTTCAAGTGGATACTCTGGATATATGTTAGATGAAACCGATGATTCAAACTCATTTGCTCCAGATCTAGTACCATAACTAGAATTTGATTCAAAATGCCCACCATATCCAAATGAACTAGATGCAATCGTTAAACTCATTGAGCTAAACTCATCAGTGAGTTCACGCATTGCTCTTCTCCCTTTTCTATTTTTGGCCCCATGTCCAGCTCTACGAGATCCATGATCTTCATCTTGTGTTGCATGTGTGAAATATGCCTCACATGGAAAAGGACTGTATGGTACATAATCACTCCCATAATTGTCACCGTATCTGCTTGCATCTTCTGCTCCACTTTGTCCATCCCCACCTTGAGTACATGTTGTTGTAGTTATGCCTTCATTTGAATGAAATTGTATTATCGAGAAACCCGAGTCTATCTCAAACCGAATCACTTAAACAAAACAATTATTTGTATTACTATTATCACAGTTTTGTATAAATGACTTCAATTGCTAATTTTTTTTGAAAAAAATGAAATAATTCATCGAAATGTCGTTATATTTTTAATCCTAAATGTAAAAACGAAAAAAAATATTTAATTTAATATGGATATTTACGGATATATCGAGATATCGATAAATATCGACGGATACACGGATATATCGACGGTATTCCGTGACATTGAAATTTTTATGGATATTTATATTGAGGGGTACAGATATCGGATATATCGAGGTATCGACGGATATTTAATTCCATGCTCATGGCTTACTATAAAAAAAAAAAAGCCAACAAAGACATGAAGGCTCAGTTCCTAGTCATAGAGTCATTCATCTTGGTCGTGCAGAGGCGGAATAGAATCTATTAGCTAATTATTTTGGAGAGAACCCAAGATATAATGAATCAATGTTTCGTAGGCGATGCCGAATGAGTCGAAGTTTATTCTTACGGATTGTCAATGCTGTTGAAACTCATGACAACTACTTTGTGCAACGAAGAGATGCATTCGGTGAACCCGGATTGTCAAGTTTGCAAAAAATAACAGCAGTATTTCGAATGTTGGCGTATGGTGTACCGGCCGATTCTACTGACGAATACATTAAAATTGGGGAATCAACTGCAATTGAAACCTTGAAGAAATTTTGTCGAGCCATTGTGGAAGTCTTTGGAGAATGTTATCTTAGAGCACCAAACGCTAATGATGTTGCAAGGCTGCTTAAAATTGGCGAGGAACGTGGTTTTCCTGGAATGCTAGGGAGTTTGGATTGTATACATTGGACTTGGAAAAATTGTCCAACGGCTTGGGCAGGACAATACAGTGGACGTAGTGGATTGCCAACCATTATTCTTGAAGCTGTAGCTGATTATGATTTGTGGATATGGCATGCATATTTTGGGTTGTCAGGTTCAAACAATGACATTAATGTGTTGGAGGCATCCCACTTATTTGCAAACCTTGCTAAAGGTATAGCGCCTCCAGCTCATTATGTTATTGGAGGAAAAGAGTATACAACGGGATATTATTTAGCTGATAATATATATCCCAAATAGTCGACTCTGGTACAAACCATTCATGATCCCTAAGGTCCAAAAAAGCAGTTATTTGCAAGGATGCAAGAAGCATGTAGAAAGGATGTAGAACATGTATTTGGAGTTCTCCAAACACGATTTGCAATTGTCAAGGGACCGGTACGTTTTTGGAGGAAGGATACAAGGGACCGGTACGTTTTTGGAGGAAGGATACATTGCATGATATAATGTCAGCATGTATCATAATGCACAATATGATCATTGAGGATGAACGTGATTTAAATGCAGACATTGGAATTTCAAGGGAAGCACCGACTCCTGAAGTTAAGATGGTCATAGATGAGACAACTCGATTTCGAGAATTCCTTGCTTGGCATAAACAAATCAAAGATAAAGAGGTTCATTTCGCACTTCGTAATGCATCGATTGAACATCTGTGGGAGCATTATGGGAACTCAGAAAATTTGAGTTTAACTATGTAATAAATATATAATTTTTATTAGGGTTGATATGCAAATTAAAGTGAAATAATATTTTCTTGTATTTTTACGTTAATTAAAACTAAATTTAAAAATTCATAACATGCATTCAACTTAATTTGTTTCAAATTTTTTGGACAAATATTTTTTTAACCATATTATTGATTAAATATTACTTATTAATAATATTTATACTTTAATGCATAAGTTAATATTCCAAGTAGTACCTAATTATTATAAATAAAATTTTATGAATAAATAATAGGATTGTAAATAATATAGAATAAAATAATATTTAATACCAATTTGGTGTTGAATACATTGTAGAGTAAAAATTTTGATGTAAAGAATATTCTAAAAAGATGCCTTTTTGACACCAAAATGGTGCAATTTTTGGTGCTAAACGTTGGAGATGCCCTTATATTCTGTCATAACAAAACACACCGTTTCGACACACATTTTTTTTAAAATAAAAAATTACAGGTGTCACTTATTGGAGACACCTTGTGGGTTTTTTTCTCTTTCAGTGTAAATGAGCCAATGAAGCATGCTGCTACAAGCTAGGAATTGTATTTGTAAGTAACAAATATGAAGAAAGGCAAGTGATCTAAATTTCAATTCATTTTGGCCAAAAATGAAAAAAAAATCAATATTGTGTATTTGTGCTTTCAATTCTAAACGAGGTGACTGTATGCTATCAAAAACTGAGAGAAGAAGAGAGTTAATCGAACCGCAATCAAATGTATAGCCTCTGGTGTGTGGTGGTGAGATCATGTAGGGTTCAATTTGGCTGGTGCCATTTCGTCAATTTCTTTAGGAATTTACGGATTAATTGGATTCTCCTCTGCAGACATTTAGACTTACATAGCTTACGAGGGCTATGTTTGTTTGGGCAGTTGAGAGCGTTTGGGCCGATCATTGGCCTAAACGCCCAAAATGCCCAAACAAATATGCAATATAGCAGGGGCGGTTGGCTGACATGGCCAACCCCGCCTGCTCTTAAACGTAAAGTTTCAAAAGCAGCATGCTGCTTTTGAAACTTTTGGTCCACCTTTTCCATTTTAACCGGATTTGTTTTTTTTTCTTTGCTTTTAGTTTTTAGGTTACTTTCCATATTAAATTATGTTTTAATACTTTAATAAATATATAGAATGATGATTGATAATTATTTTTAACAAGTTATATTAGCCCGTGCTGGCGCTACGGGCATTCTTTATTTTAGAGTGGTGCTTGATTAACTGATTGAATAAGGATATTAATATAATCAATTATATAAGGGCTAAGAACATTTTTTTGTTCTAGAGTGGTGCGTGATTGATTAATTGATTGGATTATATAAGGTTGCAGTAAAAATGCAATTATTTAAATGGATTAGTTTTAATTATGTTTCTGCATAAATCTTTGTAAGCTAACTTTTTAGACATGCAAAATTAAGAAGGTCTAGAACATGTTTTTTTTTTTTGTAAGTAATAGGAAGTGCAAAGAGGTAATAAAATATGTTGTTAATTGGATAATAATACTCACATTGAACAAAGGGTGGTTTTAATTCAGAATGGGAAAAATAATGAACGACCCATGTTGAAGGGATGGAGAAGAAAGAGGAAATAGATATGAAGGTGAAAACAGAGGGGAGTGATGGAAAAATTTAATTTTTGGCAAACCTGAAGATTGATCAGAACCGAGGTATTGAAAGGAAGCAGCAACTGAGTTGGTAAGAGGGAAAAAGACAACAGCGAGAGAAACATTAATTAAAAGTAATTAAGGGTTTAGGGTTTAGAAGCAATTAATTAAAAGCATTAAACATTAATTAAAACAATTAAGGAATGTTAATTACGAAAAAGGTAGAAGGAAAAGGAATGGGGGAAACTCATAGAGGGGCTTTTTAGTCATCCGAAAAGTGTAATTACAAAAAAGGGTAGAAGGAAAAGGAATAGGGGAAACTCATAGAGGGGCTTTTTAGTCACCTGAAAAGTGTGAAAAGACCAAAAATGGCCAAAATGAGGCACCACATTAATCCTCAATTTGGCCTTTTAGTAATTTCCTATGTAGTTAAAAATAATATATAGTATATATTTGAATATTATACCTATATTTTTATTCTACTAATCTATAAAAATAAATAATTAAATTAAAAATAATAAATGTATAATTAATAATTTAATAAATAATTGAAAATTATATATAATACATTTTTATGTTAATATTCTAAAAATCTAAAGGATTTGTAAATATTGAAAAAATAGATTTGAAGATTTAATTATTTAATTATATAATTTTATTTTATACAAATACCCTTAATGGTAATTTACATCTAAACTCACCAAGACACCAAACATACATTTTTCATCACTAGTTAAGTTCTCAGAGCTACAATTCTAATCTCACATGTACAGTAACTAATCTCCTCATTTCAATCTCCCCCACACTAATCTCACAACTCTACCAAACAGAGCCGAGGGCTGGATCTTGATAATAATTGTCGAGCGGTCAATTTGGATAGAAATATTGATTTTTCAAATTTTGGGACCCTCTTGTCGCTTACTAATAGGGGTTTAAGAAGCCTCGAACCCTAATACCTTCACGACAAATCCAAAACTTTACCACTTCGACCAAGCCAAAACCCATCACTTAACTGATCACTTTCAAATACCATGTCTTGACTCTTGTGAATATTAATCTAATAATCTTGATCACTAACCTCAGGTTCCCAGTAGAATATGACGTGCCTGCATTCTTAGCTCCTTTTTTACATGGAAATTAGAAATTAAGTTTTACTAGTAGTTGACTTACATTCTACACAACTAAATTCATCAACATATATAAAAGAAAATTTTCTTCCAAGAATTATAGATAGTATTTTCATTGGAGTATTCCATCAAACAACAACCTGCAGGAGCTATAGAAACACTTCACCTATCATTCGGCGGGTATAGTCTATGTGTGTTTTACATGGTTTTATAGATGGCATCATCCCACAATTTGGATTACATATAAATAAATCCATTTCTTTCATATTGTGGCTCATTTAGAGCTAACAACACATAAGCTTTAATAAAATTCTTTTATAGAGCCCTTCCAAAACCCTTTTTCTCAATTTAAATTTGGGATTACTCACCATCAAATACACAAAAAAAAAAACCTACCATTTTCTCTAAATATATTCTTTTGTACATCACTTTTCTCTAAATATTTTTTAAAATATAGTCATTCAAACATTTTCTTCTATAAAGTTTAATACTAATAGGTAATGAATTTTTTTTTACTTATTTTCAAATGAATCATCATGTGAAAGTTTTTTTTTTAATCATAACTTGAACATATGAACAAATTGATTAGTTAATATTCGTTAAATCATATAAATAAAACAACTCAAATTAAATCCAATCGGTAAAATTATTTACACCACCATAAACCACACTACTATTTTACAATACCTATACATAATTAACATGTCATCTATCTAATGGTTGTTATTCAAATCAAGCCTACAAGATTAATTAATTCATCATTTTTAAATGGTAATACCAATTGGTAGTGGGAGTAGGGGTAGTACACCTAGCCTTGTCCAAATTTAATTTTCCTTTTTTTTTTCACCCCTTAGAACACTAAAAAATCAATGATTCAAACTCCTTTGTCTTTCTTAATAATAATATTGTTTTAAATCCAAGTATTGGTTACACCGTAATCTCACATCGTGTTTATTTGCTAAAAGCCAGGTAGACCTACTCAAGGGCCGGGCTACCCGCCCAAGCCCGAAGGGCCACCCGGAAAATGGGAGGGTTTTGGCATAAATTTTGGACCCAAAAAATGGGTCTTGGACAAAGAAATAAGGCCCAATTAAAAATGGATCGGGCCTTGGTCTTGGTGTTTTAGGCCCGAGCCAGGCCCGGTCCGGCCCGTATTATATATAAATAATATAATATAATTAAATAATTATATTTATACATAATAAAATTGAATAATTTATAAGTATATATTAATTAGAACTTCTAAACTTTATTAAAACATAATCTTTCTATCACAATTTATTTTGATTTAATTTGTTGTATATAGAATTCTTTGTATTCCATTGCATGTGTCGGATCCGGATGTTATGATTTGGAATCATTCCATGGATGGAAATTATTCAGTTCGGAGTGGCTATCATGTAGCGCGGAGTTTGTTGGGTAAGGATGTGGCGGATGTGGGAGTCAGATCAGTAGTTTGGCGAATGATCTGGGGAGCGCATATCGCGCCGAAAGTGAAATTTTTCATGTGGCGGGTTCTCCATGGAATTTTGCCAACGAAGGCCCAATTACGTATTCGGGGTGTTACTATCGATGATAGTTGTCAAGTCTGTGGTGGACTAGAAACTTCACTTTGTCATGTCTTTTTTTATTGTGTTTTTAGTCACAATGTTTGGAATATTATTTGCTCGTGGTTACCTGATTCCATTATACCATGGATTGATAGAGAGGACTTTTGGGAATGTTTGCTGATTAAGGCAAATCAGTTAGGATCTTTAGACATTGTGTGTATTGTTTTATGGCCGATTTGGTTTAATCGAAATAAAGCTCTGTATGAGCAGGTTTGTAAACTCCCCTCGGCCTTGTGTATAGCTGCCAACAGATTTTTGGTAGATTTTGATGCATCAAACAGGTGTCAGGCTAAAGATCGTCGGGTGGTGCGATCGGTTTGGAATCCACCAGAGGATGGGAGAATAAAGATTAACACGAATGCAGCTTTCTATCAACTTAATGGTGAAGCGGTATTAGGGGCGGTGGTTCGTGACAAGACAGGACGTGTTTTGCTTTCTGGCACAACAAGGATTGATAAAGTTACGAGTGTTTTGTTTGCAGAGATGTATGCCATAAGGTTTGGGCTGTTATTAGCTCACAATTATGGTTATACAAGATGTGAAGTTGAAAGTGATTGTAACTTAGCAATTTTAGAAATTAATAGGGGAAGCCTTCTTTATGGGAGGGGGGTTCTTTGATTAGTCAGATTCGGTTACTAGTCTCTTGTTTCTTTTTTTGTTCTTTTAAGTATGTCAATAGGACAACTAATCGTTTAGCACATAATTTAGCTCATTTGAATTGTGATGTTGGAGCTAATTATGATTGGTGCGGATTACCTCTGCCCGTTTGTAACCCAGATATTTGATATTGAATGGAAGTTTGAATTTTTCTCTAAAAATTTGTTATTAGATTATATATAATTTTTCATGTTTAAATTTTATTTTTTATTAAAAATTTTAATTATTCTTTTATTTTAAAAAATAAATATGGGCGGGCTTGTGTGGGCCTTGGACACATGTTTAAAAATATGGGCGGATTTTGGACAAAAATTGAGGCCCGATCTTCAGACCAGGCCGGGTTTAGACAAGCACATATTGTACAATTATTAAGCAAAAACACGACTCGAACCCGGCCCGACCCGGCCTACGAGCACCTCTAAAGCCAGGTAAATCATAGCAATAAAATATTTATTTATGTAGAGACACTTTTATTTGGTTTGTTAGTACTTAGCCGTGCAAGTGCATATACATTTGTAACATTTCACCCAAAAAAAAAAATACATTTCCGTTTAAATTTAGGGCATCCAGATTCCTTCTAAATCCGTTTATTTTTTTCTAAAAATACTCCCTCCATTTTTATTATAAGTCATATTTTAATTTTGACCATTTTTTAAATAATATATATCAAAATGATTTTTTAAAAAGTATCTACTTTGATTTATTGGGTTCGTTTGGTATTGTTTTTGTTTTCTGTTTTCTGTTTTTTGTTACCAATTTCTTTTTTTTGGAAACGGAACAGTGAAAACATGTTTGGTAAACTGTTTCCATTTTCAAAAATTTTGGAAACAGAATCAGTATTTTGGAAAAAGAAGTGGAAGCAAGAATTTTGTATTTTCATGTTTTTCCAAAACACAGAAGCACAGTGATGAACAGTAACTCACATACATTTTCACCATTTTTTTAAAACTTTTTTATTTAAAAATGTACAACAATATTGTATATCCAAACATGTTTTTGTTTTCAAAAAATTGACAACGTAACAAAAACGAAACGAAAACGAAACAAAAACAAAAAACAAAAAAAACGAAAACGATGCCAAACGAACACAATCTAATACATATTTTTTGAAAATTCAATTTTAAATATTTTAAATTTTTTTTAATATTTTAAAAATTTAAGTTTAAATTAACTTATTTTATTATGAAATTTAAAATATCATAATTTTACAAATTTAAAAATAAGATATAGAATGGAAAAGTTTAACTTTTAAGTATTTTTCATGGAAAAGTTTATTCGAAACTGCTTATTAAGGGTAATTATTTGATACACTGACAGTAAAATTTAGATTCCATAAGTGGGGTGAGGAGTTGACACGTATCCATTTTCTGATTTAATTTAATTTTTAAAATTCAAAACTATTCCCTAAAGTAAACATGTCAACTCTTAACCCCGCATGTGCAGACTGCTAAACTCCACTGACAGTATATTGAATAATTTTCCTATATGTAAATGGATTCACATAGTGGATATTTGAAACTTAACATTTGATATTGCTCCAAATCTGTCATAGATAATAATGGTTTCACAATCCAAATCTATCTCACATTCGGATTTAGACAGATCAGATATTTGTCAAAATTTTGCATAATGTCATTTAAATATATATTTATTCTTCTCTTAAAAAAAGAGAGAGAGAGAGAGAGAGAGAGAGAGAGAGAGAGAGAGAGAGAGAGA
>AWWV01005378.1:0-12771 GCA_001974805.1 Corchorus capsularis | reverse complement strand
TATATAAACTTTTTTTCTTTTCTTTTCTTTTTTTTTTTTGCCCCTGGGCTCCCTCTCTATGAGCTAGCTTTTTTTTGTTGTTTCATTGACCCCCACCCCCACCTTGAGCAGGTAAGGTTGAGGCAAGTCTTCCTTATAAAGCTCCTTCTACAGTATTATACTACAGTGTTATACCACTTTGTGTGTAGGGAAAATATGGCTATTAAAATTTAACAAAATGTATAACAGATAATATCAAATTTTTACTGATTATATCTAATAATCATATTGAATCTAGATTAATTTAAGATAAAGTCGTACCAGAATCTATATGAGGATAAGCTCTCTTGATACCTATTTTTGCTATTTGTAAAACTTAAACCCAAAAACTTGCTTGACACCGGAATCTATATGAGGATAAGCTCTCTTGGTACCTATTTTTGCTATTTGTAAAACTTAAACCCAAAAACTTGCTTGACAGATATTGAGTTTCATTGTAGATCGAGTTTTGATGGGATATGATGACATCAATATTTCTTAATAATGTGTCGAGTTCAAATCTTATAAGAAAAAAAAAATTATATTAAGAGAATTTCTCTAGATTTTAAGTTTGATGCAGCTCGATTTCAAACTAATCAGGACGTGTTTAGCATGATACAGGGATTTGTTTAAAAAATTAAGAAAAAAGAAGAAGGAAAATAGTAGAAAGAAAGAGAAAAGGAGCTGACCCAATCAAAAATGCTTGAGACTTAGAGCCCACACACACATAAACACAGGCATTTGGACAGAAACAAAAAAACATCCCCTCCACAAGAAAACAAACAGTCATTATTCAATCACACAGTAATTTGCATGAATGAATATTATATAATTAATTAATATAATAATAATATAATTCATGTAGTATAGTATTTTTTTTATAATTACTTGTATATAGATGATGAAGAAGGGCAGCAGGCCAGAGCTCTGTTCCACGTGACCTCACCCCTTTCCTCACGTGACCTTTTTCTTCTCTTTTGCCTTAACTGATCAATTCCTGTTTTTCCCCTTTATGAAAAAAAAGTTGAGAGGTAAATCTAGGGGTAAAAAAATGGGTTTATCTTTTTGTTTGATTTCAATTTTAGTACTAGTAGCAAGCAAAGTTATTATTATGGTAGCCAAACTGTAATTAATTAATTGACAGCCAACTAATTAAAACCCTGATTAATTTTTTTTTTTTAGCTTTCAAGCAGCTTTTCTAAAGGTGAAGGGAAGCAAGATTAGTCACTTTCAAGAAGGCTGTAATGATTTCTAGAAGAGATTTTTTACTTTTCTTTTTGTTTTTGTTTTTGGGTGACTCTGAAATTTGGTCTGGCTTTCATGATTCTAGGCCGAACAATTACAGCTGCCCGAGTGCCGCTGCCGCCCTCACCCTCCAACTTTCAAATTTGCAGTAAACATTTGCCTTTCCCTCATTATACAAACTCTTTCTTCAATAAAGAAAAAGAATTAAAGATTGGAACCTAATAATTTCAGTTGGCAGAAAGTTACTATCATATCACTCATCTAATGAGCTTTAAAAAAAAATTATTGTGGCATTTGTACTTAATCCCATTTATTTAATATTGTAAGTAATTTGCCCCAAGAAAAAGGAAAAAAGAATTCTTAATTTCAGTGATTACAATTTTAAATACTAACAATTATGAAGTATAATACGATCATCAATAGCTTTTAGATTTTCGTATGGAATTCTTTGATATTCAGTAGTTACGTTGGATTTTAAATAATACTCTTCAGATCAAGATCAATGTATAGCATTAATTTTTTTCACCATTTTGGTGTTAAAAAAGAATCTTTTCAGAATATATTCTCATAAAATATTTTTTTACTTCAACGTATTTCACATCAAATTAAATTATCCTCAAATATATTATTATATTATTAAACTTCTACAATAAAACATCATTTATGTATATAAGTTTAAAAAAAATATTTCAAGATATAATCAATATGCATCTCATTTTACATATCTTTGATGAGAACTTTCTGATAATATATTTTTTATAATTTTAATCTAAATATTTATACTTAAAAAAGAAAAGGTAAAAAAACAAAAAAAAATTTATATTTGGCACGGCACTATAGCAACCTCATTTTAGCGCGTCTTGGGAATACCCATTTGGTGTGTTCATTGGAGCATCAAATTTTAATTTTTTTACACCATTTTAACATTTTGCCATGTTGGTTGGCCTTGGTCTAAGCTACATTTTTCATTTTTATCACATATAGAGAAAAACTCTCACAATATATATATATTTTTTCATTCACACAAGACTGAAACTCGATATTTTGTTTAAAAGGCATCGAGTTTCTTCAAATCAACTAAATCGAGTTTCTTCAAATCAACCAAATATCGGTTAGCATGTACAATTTTTTTTTTAAATAAACTTAAGAATTTCTTTTTGATAAAGACCGGACTCAATTTGAGCCAAAACCACAAGCATAGGATCTCTCTTTTATGTAAATATAGTGTTTTAAATTTGATATTTATGTCTATGGAGCTTTATTTATATGCATGGAATTGATAAGGAAAGATTTCATCAAATATGGTAAATGAAAGGTAGACAATTTACAGTTTCCTTTGTGTACTTGTTGAAGGGTTTTTGGGAATGGAGGGGAACATTGGACAAACAAAAACATCGGCATTCTCTCTTTGATTGAAAGAATTAAACTGCAGGCTTCTCTATGTCAGAGCATGGAACACTATGAAATGATTCTAACATTTTTATTTTTCATTTTTTGCTCGATTGATTTGATTACGAAGTACATTAAGAAATTATACCTAAAAGCGTTATTACTTAATTTTTCTTTCTCAATTACATGTCACATAATTTACTGATTGATGCATGTTTCCTAAAACATAAGAGTTCGAATTTTCCCGGCATGACTTATAGCTATGAAATCAACTATAAATATACATGTTGAATGTTGATATGTCGACAATCAATTATCAGGCATTTTCATGATGTGTTATGAATAGAAAAAATATAATAATTCACTAATTATTTTCACCAAGATTATTACTAGAGATATTTAGACAGCTGATTTAAGCCTATAGGTTTTTAGTATATAGCTAGGCACATGTGAAAATAATATACGAAATTATTATAACCAATTATTATTCCTGGGTTTGGTTTCCTTTTGTTTGTTATAGAAGAAGCAGAATAGCAGAGATTCATATGTTTGTCTTTGGTCCACTCACAAAATCATTGCCTTTTTCTTTACTATCCAGAAGAATCTGTGACCTTATAATTTGTAGAAACCTCACATTTTTTGAAGATCATATCTTATCTTATATGTAATAATAATATTGAAGATTAATTCAAGAAAATTGTACTGCTCACCATTTTAAACTTTTCTCATTGGTTTGATTTAGACATTTGTCCTGAAAAGGACCATATTATCTTAATTTCTTAGCCACCCTTCCATTATATTCCTTGACAAAAATCTAATTATAAAAGTAAAAATATCACTTACAAATTACAATTTTAATTATGATTTTATCTTATATATTAATATGATCCAAATTTCTTAAGATTTCGACCTTATTAATGATAATTCCTTTAAAATGGAGTCAAAGGGAATTGAACGAATGATCACTTAAGTTGTCGAAGTTTGACTAGAATGGACCTTATGAGTAAATATTCCCTTGTGAATCAAAATATTAATAAAAACTTGAAAAAAAAAAGTCAAAGAAAAACTATTTGTCGTACCATAAAAAATAGTGAATGGGAAGGAGACATTGGCACATTGGAAGAGGACGCAGGTGCCACAAAGAAAGAAAAGGGGGAAAGAAAGAATTAATATAGTAATAACCTAATGAGTTTAATAATAATTAATATATAATTAAACACAAAGTTAAAACATAGATTAATAAAGAAATAAAGTAGGGAGATGCCTCATATATAATTTATATACTTTGTTTGTTGAGTTGGAAAGATTGGGAAGATGATGGAAGATTGATTCTCGACACATGCTGCATCCACCAAAAAGCAACACAAGATGGCAAAGGGCAATCATCTCCCCCAAGTGTCATGGATTCCAAATCTAATCATCTTTTTCTTAAACTAATTAATCTAAGTAAAACCCTCTCTTTGCATTTGCAAATTAAAAAACCCTTTGCTTTTAGATTATTTTTTGTTGACTTTTGCACTAAAAAAGTCCATTTTACTTGCTTTCAAAGTAGCTTCTACTTTAACTTTCTATTCCTATATATATATATATATATGAATGAATGAGTCCCCTTCATTTCCCCTTTAAAGTAGCATAACCAATATTTAAACTTTTTCACCACAATTAATTTTCAGAAATCAAGCCTTAAGTATTGCATGATTAAAAAAGGATGCTTCCTAGCACATGAATTATATGTTACCATTCATAATTGTATTTGGAACCAGATTCATAAAAAAATGACAGTTATTTAGGAACGGATGAAATATTTACAATTCAAGCATATGGATGATGACAATTAAAATGCGATATTTCAACTTGAGATAAACTTGTGGCTAAATTTGTTGTTAAATTTAGCCTAAATCATCTTTTAAAAAAAGGGTCGAATTCAAGTTGCTTAATTACACATGTATTTAGTTTTTTTTCTTTTGGTACACACATGTATTTAGTTAATCATGATGATATACATAGATATTTGTATATACTAAGTTTAGAAATTATGAACATTAATTAATAATGTAATGTTTGTCTGCGCATACACAAAATTACTCATACTGACATGCACTTAATTATAGTTTTATTATATAGTAGTGGTAGAATATATAGTAGATTGGACATGAGATTGACACACAAATATATATCCATATATAATTTTGATTATTTTCTTTCAATTTCCCTTGAAATGCAAGGTACCAAACAAGAGAGTATTCAATGCAATATACATAATCCAAAACAGATATACAAAGGCCATTTCTTCAATAATTTCATGATGAGGATGAGCAGGTAATGGCCCCTTGTTATTGCACTGAAACCTGAGGGCCTTTTGTCTGGTTTAGTTTTGTTGGTATCCAAAGAATTGGCATCTACTTGTAAGAAAGACACTGAAACCCAAAACTAAAAAAAAAAATCAAAAATCAAACACCCAAAAATTAAAATTAAAAGATTTATATAAATTTTTATTCATCATCATAAAGTTAGAATCCAGGATCCCCATGGCATGTTACGTTATCATCTCTCCCCCATATCTCCTCTTTAGCCCACTTTTAAGGCATATATAGGGAAGAAGATTATTTTTGTTTGTTTGTTTGTTTCTTTTTCCTTTCAACTCTCCTTTCATGGAACTTTCATTTTTGTTTTCTTGGGATTTTTTGTGTTTGTGTGTTGAGAGAGAAAGGAAAGGAAAAAAGATTGAAAGTTAGAAAAAGAAAAGAAAAGAAAAAGAAAAATTGGGTGATATTGAAGCTGACAAGTTGTTTGGTTGGTACTGTCAGGAAGAGTCTGAAAAGCAAACGTGCCTTGGCTTGGGTAATTATAAGAATTCATAGGCAAAAAAAAAGTTACCCAAAAGGATAAAAAAGTTGAAGAAAGTAGATGGGGAAAAACTAAAGCAAGATAAAGTAAAAATAAAGTAAGACAAAATTGTTAAGGGTGTGTGGCCTTAGGGGAAACTTATTATAACTCAGTTTTCTTCCCTTCTTTTCCCCCCTAGAAAGTCAATAAAGTACCCTTGTCACAAAAGTTTGGCCCATCTCAGAGACAAATATACCAATATCCAGGGCCTAATTTAACAGTATACCATAGCATTTTACCCAAATTCACTACTTTTTCATTACTTCACTTTCCTCAGAACAATTAAAACATACCCATTTTCAGGTTGCCCTCTTTTACCCATTGAGCCAATCTCATTACCCTATTTAAAACCCAAAAAAAAAAAACTTCAATTTACCCTATATTTCATGGCCTTGAGTGAGACCCTTTCTTTCTTCCATGGCTTCTGATCAAACTCTTGTTGTAATAGTACTAACATTTTATTTTTGTAAGCATATAAGGTATATTTAAAAAGAAATATAGGACAGAAATGTTGGTCCACATGAAATCCACCAAGAAATTTTGAGTGTTTCTACTGTTTTCTACTACAAGAAATTGTAAAAAGTTCCGTACGTTTTAAAATTGAATGGCTTTTACAAATTCAGACACATGCTCCTTCCGTCATTGCAGACAATACGGCAGCAAAGCCCCTCTCCTCTGCTGCTTTCGTCCCAATGAGCCAAAAAAAGTTCATCCCCTTGTGACTTTCCTAACTCTTGTGGTTACCTTTGCATTGCTTACTCCCCTCTTCCGAAAAGGACCTACATTTTTTTCATTCAATTCCTTGCCTAACAATTCTTCACTCCAAGTCATATCATACATGAAATACTTTCTCTTATTCAATTGTTTCATAGATTTTGTCAGGATAAATCGTCAATTTATGTTGAAATTTACGGATTCATTGAATTTTAACTCATCCAGACAGATCATCTGCCAACGAACGACTACGCTTACTTTAAATTTTAGGGATTATATACAAAACGTATGAACCTTAACTACTCGTGTTAACGAGAGTTGTCGTTTATTTGAAGAAATGTTTGATAAAAGTTACAATGGTAAAATATGTCTTTATTATCATACAATAAGCTAGATCTAAAGAAAGTTATGTTTTGCAGGTCTTAGGACTAAGTACCATTATGAACAATGATGACATATTTTGACAACATTGGGTGTTTGAATTTCAATCCAAAAAAAAAAATTTACACAAATTCACCCACCCATTTCACCAAATTGCCTTTTCCAGCAATCATAGTTCTTAAATTTTTTAATAATCAAGTCGGCAACTTCACCCAAATAAAGAAAAAATTGGCTTATTAGCCTTTTGCCTCCTAAACTATAGAGTTAAGGACATTTTGCCCCTAAATTATAATCGAGATAATTTGTCCCATGAACTTTCAAAATTTAAGACAATTTGTCCTTTAAATCAATGTCAAATTATCGTAAATTTGGAAAGTTCAGAGGACAGATTGTCATGAATTTGAAAATTTATGAGACAAATTGTCAAGATTTGAAGTTTAAGAGGCAAAAATGTCCTTTACATTATAGTTCATAGGACAAAAAGCTAAGAAGCCAAGAAAAATAGAGAGAGATTTACTATAGGACAGTGTGGAAAGAGTAGGAAAATGATTTAGGGCTATGATGAATAGTAGAAAAAGAAGCCCAACCAATTATGGCCTGTATGTGCCAGACCCAAATTACTAAATAGCAATTTGCCAAGCACCTAATCCAATCTTTACAAGAATCTAATTCCAAGTCCAAAGGATTTTTGCCGACAGCTTAAGGCTTGTTTGGCATGTTCTTTTCTTTTCTTTCCTCTTAAAAGTACAGCAAATTAAATTTTTGTGTATTAAAAAATTTGATTTTGATGGGAATTAAATTCTCTATTGCCTGGACTACCACATATGTACATATGCTGATGTATGATATATGCTTCAATATGGCAAAAATAATAATGATACATATCCAGAATTATATGCTAGAGTAGTTATTTTCTTCTAGATAAATGTATATATATTCATATAAATGTTATATATACATATTTTCATTTATTATTATTATGGCTAGCCAGTTTTTTTTTTTTTTTTTAATTTAATTTTCCAATTTTCGGTTTGCTTGTCTTTATGCACTTGTCTTTACCCTGGGAAATGTATGATGAGATGAATGATATAACCAAACAAAATTAAAAATCTCAAGACAAAATCTTAAGAAGGGTGGCCAGTATGGTGGTCGTTAGGTCAATTTATGTCTCGAGAAGTCCATGGATTTGACCCCACTGTGATTCATTTTTTCATGAATCTGCAGTCATATGAAAGGCAATATCAAGGGAAATCAAAGAAAAATTAAATTAAAAGTTTTTGCAGAATATATATAGTCTATCTGATGAATCAATTCATGATCTTATTAAGAAAATGCAGAACAGAAAACTTGTTGAACTGTATTTCAAAACTTGTAATTCTGCAAGCTGATGAAAGTTTCTTCAATTCTGCCATTTGTAATTTGTTAACAAAATTGAAAGCTGGAAGCTTATAATTCAAGAAGATTGTGTTTTTTTTTTTTTTTTGCCAAGTGTCAGGAATTCCAGAAACAGAAAAGTTCTGGGTTTTGTTTTGTTTTTCTTCTTTGTTTGTTAAGAAAACTGAAAGGAAGAAAAGATAAAAATTATATATGGATTATATGGTAAAATGGGTTTTGCTTGTTGATGAGAGGTCTTAATTTTGTGTATGGCTGAAGTGAATTATTAATGAAAATGACTTTACCCATTAATAATTGAGGAGCAACAAGTCAAATGTGTTAGTCCATTTCATTTGATTGGTGATATAAGAAAAAAAAATAGAATAATTAATAGAATGCAAAATTAGATTGGTTAAATTAAATTTCCTTTAAAAGGGTGTGCCATGGAAATGATGGAATTCTTCCCTGACATCACCAGCAGCTCAGCATGACCTTCAAAAGAAATATACTTGAATTAGATTTTGGCTTAATGGGATTTCTTTTATCTTTTCATGGAAGAAGAAAAGTGTTGGCAGAATTCACAAGATTAATTAATAATTAATTAACATGGTTAAAGGCATCAATTAGGGCTATAGGTAAGGGAGAGGAACCAGATTAGAAAGTTTACTGCAGAAATCTTTTCTTTCATATCAGTCCAATTAAGATAAACCCAAGATAAAAGATTAGCAATAGATAAGTGTATGATTTTGTTATAGATATTGATTAGACATTAAAACAGGGGGAATTTTTTTCTGAACCTGTTTATAATTTTGAGTAGATATTTTAACAATCTGAATTCAGACTCAATTCTCATATATATTTATTAGGTATTATATGAAATCACTTCAAGTGTATGATAATTATTAACAAGGTTCAAATCAAACAGTCTTTAAATTCAGACCATTTGAGCTGAGAATCAAATTAACCACTTGCATTGTCAATTTGAGCCTAATCAAGCTAATCAAGCTGTTGCTGGTTTATATCAGATGAAATTTATACCCGTGTCCGACATCCTATCCTGAGTCCAATTTACGCAATTTAAACTACTTAATGTGAAAAAGATTCATTTGTTTTGGTGGTGAAGAACTATCAAATGATCAAAAGTTTCAAGAAAAGGATAAAAAGTAAGATAGCTTTAGTTCCAAGTGTTGTTGAAACATTTCCCCAGGCATGCAATGCCAAAGTCCAGAACAAGTAAAAACGTGAATTGAACTTGGAAGAAACTTGGGAAATTTCTACCCTAATTTTCAGATCCTCCCAAATTAATTAAAACCCTTTTGGGAGTTTCAAGTTATTAATTGCAAACTTGGACTTGATGGAGTTGTTAAGTTGTCATGTTTCAACTTTCTTGATAAAGAAACAGAATTGCTATTTATACTAGTTTCAACTTATAGTATAATGAGGGTTTATGTCTTAATCAAGTTGAGTTTCAAAGAAAATTCCTTTTCGTTTGGGAGTTTCACATAACACCAGGCGTTTTGTTTGTTTACTTTTTCTTCTCATTGGTGAAAAGAAGGGTAGTTTTCAAAATTTCATGATCAAAATGAAAGCCAATATAAAGAAAATTTACCCTTTTTTAAAATTACTGTAGTTATTCATGAATAAGGCCACCAATGTCATGATCTTCCATGAATTTTTCCTTTCATCACCAGAAAATTGTCAACATGCATTAATCACATTTTCCGTGCTTGGAAGTTTAGAGGACTCTTGTGTTTCTTAGTTCTTTCAACATTGTATTTGTATGTGTAAAGTGATGCATCTTCTTGCCTCATTTTTTCCTCACTTACTATTACATGGTGTACTTTGCCTTTAATCATCACACTTCTTTTGAGTTAATAGCATTTGATTATTCAGCATGATGCTGTAAAAGCAAATTTTCAAAGTCAATAAACTTTAAATCAAGAGTTTGATACCCCTGAATAAGTTATCGGTTTTGAGTCTTATACATAGAGAAAATGAGAATTTCAACCCAATTCGATTTCAAATTAATGAGAATGTAATGTGATGTCTAAATAACTTATTCAAAGATAAATCAAGGGGGTAGCAATTAAAAGATTGGGACAAATGATATTTTCTAAGGAAGAAACTTCCTATACAAAATGACACACACAAAAGACAAATATTAAATACTACTACATATATATATCAGAGGCAGAGCTTCCATGTAACAGTCAGAACAATTTTAACTTGGGTTAAGGAAGGGCCAAAAGATTTGTATTGAATGCCCATATTTGAACGATTGTGGGCCTAATTCCCATTAAAATTGTATTGAAAACTGATGGTCCAGCTTCATAGTTCAAGTGCTCTTGCGGTCCATATGTGCAATTCTGCAAGCTTTTAAATAGGTTGATGTAAATTTCACCATGATCCACCTTATCCCAAGTTAATTCTTTGCTGACGAATAGAGTGAGTGAAAGGTAAAACCCTATAAACAAGTGTGCTTTTCGGAGAATCAAACTTGTATTCTCACTTTTGTTGAGACTGAGATGTCCAGAGACCGATACCATCTCGACCAATACTTATTGCTCATATTACATTTTCACCAAAATCCTTCATTTTATGGTAGTTTTTCACATCCTTCCTACACTCTTGTGCGGGATTGTCTGGAGATTATAAAGGGAGGATGAATTACAGAGATCCGTCATATCTACAGAGAAGGTAACCATTGTGCAGATTGTTTAGCAATGTTGGCTCATGATGCTGCTCATGGGCTTTCCATCTGTTCTGAGTGCCCTGATGGAAATCCTTACTCTGTTGAATGAATACCGACTTGGCATTGACACACTAAGACTGTAGTATCCGCCAATTACTTTTATTTCTTGTTCTTATGTAGCAAAAAAAATAGTGGTTTTTCACTCTATATTGTTAATTATTTATGTTTGAAATGATTCAACTCTCAATTCATTCAGTTCAAAATGTATATAGACATGTAATTCACCAAAAAAATGTATATAGACATGTAAAGCACTTAGTATGTTCTAATATATACACAATATTATATAGTAAATTGACAACTTTCTCATATCACAAAAGTCTCTTCATAAAAGGGTCCAAACCCAATAGACTAAGGGTCAGGCCCAAGTAAATGGGTAGGAAAAAGAAACATATTAATTATGGTCAGACCCAAATTTAAAGTGTATAAGACAATCCATAAAAATGGGCTAAACCCAAGTTATAAAATTTTCTTACTTTAACCTAACCCATGAGCAAATATTTGGGCTTTAGCTCAACCTGGCTGGTTCAACCCAAGACCCATAATTTAGAAAAAGTCATAACGAGAGAGACAAATAAGGAGAAGAATGCATTTACTTTGGAAATCTTGGAAAAATTACCAAAGATTATTTTGGGATTAGTACCAAAAACAAAGGAGATTAATTTAGCATAAAAATAAAAATTTTCGGGGTTGCTATCAATAGGGCAAAATTAGATTTGGACCCATGATCCTGAGAAAATTTTCAATGATATGGTAAATTTTGTAATTTAATGACAATTTAATTAATTATATTGTATATTACTATATTATATGGACTTTTTTGGTATTTAGTTAGAGTATAATAATTTTATTTCCTTTCTTTGACTTTATTTAATGTTCTTTTTACATTTGATTTTAACTTTTTGAACAGCGAGTTACCATTTTTATGAGTTACCAAATAAGTGTTTGACCATAAGCAAATCTAATATGTAGAAGTATAAAAAATAGTACAAGATTCTATTTTCTACTTTGATTTGATTACGAATTTAACTAAAAATCTTTTACAAAAATGAAGTAGATAAAAGAAGTTTGAATATAGCAGCATTTGACGATGTTATACCTTTTTCTTTGGTCCTCTCATGCAATTTATAGACTTGTAGAGTATTTAAATGATTGAATATTTATCTTAAATTTTCCCTAAAAAAATAATTACTTCAAATTTAGAAATAAACTATATAGTAAATAAACTTTTTACCTTGTGTAAAGCTTTATTACAATTTTTAGGCTCTTTTTATCTACTTCTTAGAACTAATATTTGAGATTTGTTTTCTTAATCATTAAAATAAAAAAAATAACATTTAAAAAAATTGAAATTAGATATAGGCCAAGACCCTTTCATAATCTAGTTTGGTTTTTATTAATCCACATCTTTCAATTAAGCAAATATAAGTTGATCAAAAGTTGCATTTGACAAAAGAAAAAGAAGGGAAAGTGAAAAAAGATAGTAATGAAAAGAGATGTCTCATTGACTTAAAAAATAAAATCCCAAATTTGTCCTCATATGTAATGTAAGGATGAAAAACAAAAAGCCATGGATAGATATAGATGACACTAACTAATGTCATAAATTATAAAAGAATAAAAATAAATAAATAAATCAGATAAAAGAGAGAGAAGAAGATCTAAGAAATTATCTTTCTTGGCCAAAAGGAACTAAAGAAGTTAAGACTTAAGACATCATACTATAGATTTATTGTTATAAATTTGTACTTTTTAAAAAAAAAAATAAAAGAATAGAATAAATAAAGTAAGTATGTAAAGGGAAAAAAATGAAAAGAAAAAGAGGATAAGAATTAATCTTTTGGTTGTCACATGGTATATCATATGCCCTACATCACTCAACAAACATTACATTAGCATTTTAGTAATTTGCATAGATTTTTAGAAAATTTTAAAAAAATATGGTTTAAATTTAAAATTTTGGTAATAAATAAATAAATAATTTTTTTAAAAGTGGAAGTGCCATATATATA